>PVKC010009173.1:0-27186 GCA_004027635.1 Crocidura indochinensis
AAAATAAGTTATCCAAGGAAAACTTGGATATAGGTACATTTACTTATAGATTATTTTTCCATTTGTACCACTAAAACATTCTATATGTACCCAATTCAACTTTATCTCTTTATCACTATTATACCTTTCTTGCACTCCCCCGCCATTTTAACTACTTGAAATTGTTTCTCTACACATAGTTGAGTGAATGGTTAATATTACTTCTGTAGAAATGTGAAAGGAGAAATGAAAATATCAAGGGTATTGACTCTTTTATATATGATAAAGCCCTGTGGTGAAGTAGCAATGTACAATGAAATTCTATATATATAAGAAAGGAATTTCTATTTAGAAGACTGTGTGTATTGTACCTAATATAATTCTGGAAAAGAAATATATCAGAAGGTTTGGTGCTGTTATAGAAAAAAATGGTGTTGTGATATGCCAGGTAGAATGAGTATTGCCATCTGCATATGACAAACAAAAGTCACTAATTTCAGCATGTTCTCTGGGGAATTTAAATGATACATGAATTTAGAATCATGAGTCCAGCATAGGATAAGGATGGGATGAGGAAAATAACTTCCAAATAGAGGCTTTATGATAAACTGCAAATGGCTTTAGATGCTGTTATTCTACCCTAGGGAAGTGGGTCTGGAGCAGGGGCTACAGGAAATAATCCAAACCAGGTTGGTGAGGGTGACCTATGTGTCTGAGGACCTTTCCACCTCAAGAAGCAAGAGGAAGAATCTGCTGAGACCCAATATTTATTGGAAAGTTAAGTTAGGTGGGGGAGCTAGGGTAAAGTACCTATCTAGAAATTTTTTTCTTCTACATGGGTCTTTGACATGTAAAAGAGGAAGACATTATTGTTTAGGGTGAAGGTTGTTTACCCAGATAATGAACAGTACTGTTAAGAATGGAACAGAGGCAAGACTGAAGCTCACAATTATAATTATTTTGCATGAAATGAAGTTTGGATCATTTCTTGAAGGAAATTATGGGATATTTTATGCAAAAATAGAAGTGCACCATATCTCCACGTGAGACCACAGCAATAATGACCATGGAATTCACAGTGATGATATGGAGTGAAGAGCATGCCTCAGAACTGAGGCCCTGTAGTCAGATAAACATATCAGGTTACAAGGCTCCTTTCACAGATGCTTATGTGAGATTACCAATGCTAGGAATTTGCCCCAGAAAATGCAGAAGAGACAGGGGGTTATAATTTTATATCCCCCAATCCTAACTAACTACAATAATACTGCTTATATGAAAAAAATAAATAACACTCCTTACATTCACAGATTGAAATTTATCTCACACTGTAGTGAGAATTAGCAATTATTAGCAAGACAAGATGAATCGTTTAGACAATACAGAATGCTACATGACTTTATATATACAATATATGACAACGTGTACAATTGTGTGAGTGAGTGTGTCAAAATTTTGGTTCCCATAGATTCTATCTTTTTTTGGTGCTAAAATGGCTTCAATTTCATTTAGAGTCGAAAGTTGGCAGTATGCATCAAAAGACACAGAAAGATATAGGCTAACCCACTCAAGAGTTTCTTTTCTTCACTCTTTCTTAGTAAAAATTATACATGAACTATCCATGTATCCTTGACTTAGATAAGCAAAGGTCTTTCCCTATGTGAGTTTTTATTGACTTTACCTTCTTCTGGAATGTTCCTTGTTCCTCAATACTCCTATGGATAGCCTATTAGAATCTATTCTCTTGTATCAGTTAAATGTTTACCCCATGAAAAAAATTTTTGCTATCAAAATTATCCATCAATAACTGAGTCTTCCCTACAGATAAATTACTAGACATTTCTTTGTCTATATACTCAGTTATAATAATCATTATTATATTAATCTGTTCTTTTCTCATCTTTGTAAGTAAATGATAAATTCATTTGTTTATTTCAGTACTTATTCAGCTCTTCATACTTAATAAATATTTGTGTATGTTATAAATTTTATATGTGCATTTTTCTCTTGCTTAGTATCTGTTAATGAGATGTCAGATTTATCCTGCAATTATTACCTTAACAGAATGCCTAGTTGTATATACTACAAAAAAGAAAATATTTTAATAACAATACAAACTTTTGAAAACTTTCTACATGTATATTACAGATTATGTTTGAAAAGTTAGAATCATTTCCAGATCACATATTAGATATATTTGCGACTATGTGGTTTTTAAATATGTAAAGTATCACAGATATTATGGAGCAAGACTAAGTACAAAGTTAGTAGTTATCTTTGTGACATAAAAGTGGTATTTATTAGGCTTTTTTCAACTGTTTTAAATTACATAATGTGTATAAAGCCCCTGACTCAGATTATTCTTATGAAGTAAATGTATAATTCTTGAAGCATTGTGTTTAGAAAAGAAAATAATTAATTCATGGGGCCCGGGAGTTAGTACAGTGGATAAAGAGATTGCATTGATCATAGATAAACTGGGTTTAACTTTGGGCACTCCATTTGGTTCCCAGTGCACCACCAGGGCTGATCTCTGAGCACATAGCAATCCATGAGCAAGCTGGTTGTGCCCCTCCAAAAAAATTAACAATATATTCAATGTCAAATTTATAAAATTAAAATGTCATTGTTCGGAGAGTTCCACCAAAGAACAATTTAGTTTGAATAAAAAAATTAACTTACAAAATCTACCACAAATTCAAAGCCTAAGAATTGACTCTTAAAGTAATCTTAAGGTGAAAAATTGTTCTACTAAGGTATATTTTGTCAAACTTAGATAGTCAGAAGGGATATTAGCAAAGACAGGGAAATTAAAGGACTGTCATTAATTTATAAAGAAGAATGTTAATTAAAACCCGAAGGAATCTGGGAAAAATAGTTCTGTTATTTATTTCAAGAAATCTTTTGAACTGCTAATGAGAACATTTGGATTATTTCAGGAATAATTGCCTTAGTATTTATTGTATCAAATTATGAATTTTTAAAGTTAAGGTGAATGAGAGAGATTAGTCATATGTGAAAAAATGTATAGCAATATAAAATGGGAATAACTAAACACAAAAGAGATTAAGTTTAGATTTAAATAAATAAAAAAGATGATACAAATTAGGAGGCTTTGAAAAATAGGATACAACAATTGCAAAAGTGTTGGAAGGGTTACCTCTAAAAACCATCTGAATTTTCCAATGATATTATTTATAAACTCATAAAAATATGTTAAATATATAATTAAAATAAATTAACACAGGAAAGGATTAATGAGCATTAAGTCCATTTCTCTTTGCAGGATTACAAGTAGACTACAGAAAAGAAGAAATAGGACTTTTACCTATCTTGAATTTTGTTTATTTTCAATACTCCATTTGGTGATCAGAGAACTAGGTAGATGGAAAAGATCACCTATTGAGCTAAGTTACAGTAAATGAAACCTAATGTGGTTTTCAGAGCAGAGAGTCTGTAGAACTCAAGATGTAATGAAATGGGTCTGGGAGCAATTTAAATATACAAATATACAAACAATCCATTCACATTGATGTGAATAAATTTTCAACATTTGTAAGTGAGGGACAGAAGGAATAATGGCGAGAAAATTTTTAAATGCAACAACAAAATTAATATCACTAGTAGAATCAGTACTCTTACTGATTTGACCATACAGTACTCTACTGTTTGACCTTAAAAAAAAAAAAAAGCAATGCTATAGATGACTACAAATGCAAACAGCAAAGAGAAATTTGTGGAGAAAAAAATGAAGAAATGAAGTGATTTTGAGAATTTTTTTAAGAATTACAAAAAAAGGGGGCAGTGGAGCAGTGGTGCAAGTGGTAAGGCTTCTGCCTTGCACGCACTAACCTAGGATGGACTGTGGTTCAACCTTCATATAGTCCCCCAAGCCAGGAAAGATTTCTGAGTGCATCGCCAGGAGTAACCCCTGAGCATCACCAGGTGTGGCCCAAAAAACAAAAATAAATCTAACAAATGAGTAGTTATTGATAAAAATATTCCATGAATGAGAGACATCAACCTTCTAGATAACAATGTTGGTTAATACTCTCTGACTTTCAACTTACTTTCTGACCTATTACATTCACCTACACATGCACTTGTAAATTCTACTCAAGTATCGTCTCTAATAAATATTTAAGATATAGTATGATTTTTATCTTTCAAAACAAAAACTGTATATATTAAGCAATTTCTCCTAATTATCCTAGCTTCTCAGGCTCCGGTAGTCACTAATTGGCCTTTTGTCTATTGCATTTGCTTAGTCTAAGTAACTCATACAGGTAGAATCATACACTTTGTCCATTTTTAAGCATATTTTACTTAGCATACTGTCTTCAAGGCCCATTCTATTCCAATAGGTATGAGTGTCATTTTTAAGGTTAATTAATATTCTGCAGATAGAAGTGTTACATGCTTATCCTTTCATCTTTTGATACATATATGAATAACATTCACACTTTATTACTCTAAGCAATGTTTCTGTGACCATGGGTGTGCAATGTTTGTTCAGATCATACCTATTCAGTTACTATACCTATATACCCATAAGTAAAACTGCTGTCTTAATGATAACTTCTCATAAATTTTGAGGAATTACCACCAGTTTTTCATAGTGACCATGCTATGCACTTGCATGTTTCCATCATCAATAGATGATGGTGCAATTTTGCCATGTTCTTGGCAAAATTAATAACATTTTTTCCCTGAATAGAATGATTATGAGATTAAGAACTTGATTATCTTGATACTCTTTCCTTTTTGTCATCTGTGATGCACTACCTTCAAGCAAAAAATTAATAGAATTCTCTTCATGTCCCCAAAACTATTACAAATATTTAAGAGAAAATTTTCTCTTAAAGAAGAGATAATATATCTAAATAAATATTTTATAGTAGTGAGAGAAATGAAATGAGAGAAACCCTTAGAAGAACAAGGAAAGAGAGAAACAATGTGATTTAAATCAGGGGTCAGTTTCTAGGGTGTGATATCATAAAACCAACAAGAGACTTTAGACTCAGTTCTCCAGGAAACTCTAGAGAAAAAAATGGTTTAACCCTTAAGAGTTGTCTCCACCAGAAGCAAAATAGCTGGAATATCTGTCAGCTTTTAGTAAGCTCACCTCAGGTATATCCAATTCTCTGTGAGTACAGGCAAAGTAAATTGTGGCAGTCTAAGGCAATTCTTCCATAAAAATGTGTGGGCATTGGTTGTTGAAAAAAACAAAATGCTGGCAATATAAATGAAAATGGCCAGATCCACTGGGCAATTGTAGAGGACTGTATCCGAAGCAACAAAGAAAGTAAGATCTATTCTTTGGATAGGAACATTTGGGTATTATTAGTGTGATGACTGAATAAATACAAGGAAAGAATTTTGTATCAAAACTTTATTTATTAAACAAAAAATGCACCATTGGAATAACATTTCTATAAAAAATGAATATGAGACTGTTCTACAGTGATTACAAAACCCCCTTTTCCTCGTGGAATAGTATACAAGATCATGTGTAGAAACAGTCATAGTTTTAAACTGTAAGCAAGTTTCCTTTCTCATAGAACAAGATTTACACTTAAATATTGCAATCACTAGTCTAGTTTGGTTAACAATGCTAGAGTCCAACAATTCAAAGAAACTCTTTGTGGGCTCAAAATACCTTTCCTCCCTCTACCCATTCCCCATTGAAGGTATTTTGTAGTCACAAAAACTTTCTTTTTCCACTAAGGCTAGTTAAAGCTGTAGTATACCCATTTCTACCAAATAAATCCTACCACTAGCACAACAACTATTTGTTTGAATTGCAAAGCCCTTTGAGAGAAAGAGTAGCACTGATGCCAAGTGCTACCAAAATATTTTAAGTTTGGTGTTAAATTGTTTGAAGGACCCAGCATGGAAGAAGACAGTGATGATGGAGTCTCAGTGAGGCTTTGCCTGGCATTACTCTCATACTTAGCAATGGACAATTTACTTCTAAAGTGGCCCCTCTGAGATAGGGGGCACTACAGCTTTAACAGCCGTTTCTAGATTCCCAACCAGATCTCCCTTTTTTTATCATAAATTATCCAAAAAAGAAGCCACTCTAAATAATAAATTAAATATTACTTATAAAAAGTACACCCGTACCCACCCACCCAGCCCCCCGAACAAGCTGACAATTCACAAAGTTTAGAATCGCCAGGTTTCCCCTACAATAATAAAAAACAGCATTTCTCCTCCTCCCCAACATTCCTTTCTTGCATCTGAAAATAAACTTTCAGCATACAGCAAGATCCCTTGGTCCATGCTTCTGTGATCATGACATCTTGCAGAGTTTTGTTGTTGCTCCAGCCGACAAAATATCAGAGGCTGACAGTGTACAAAGGCTCTCTACTGAGAGCAGGAGAAGAAATCCTTCAGAGTGCAACTTGAAGCCCATCGAGTGAACATTATTCAATAGTGGCAATAGGAAACCGTGAAATAAGATTCATTTGCTGCTATGGGTATGGGATATTTCTTCTATAAGTTCTCGCTCACCCACTGGCATTTCTTTTTTAGAATCAGTGCTTTTGTAAGCAGGTATTTGAATAGCAAGGTATATGAAAGCATGAGACTGCATATTTTTTTAATGGAATCGAATCTCATATAAAAGAGCTCCATGATTTTCCAAAGTCATTGAAAACATTGGAATCAATTGAAAAGGTTTTCTATATAATATTAAAGTGATCCCTAAAAGTTACTGGGAAATACAAAGTATAGCCCAAATGTTGCTCTGAAAGTGATTTTTATAAAAGGAGATTGTAGCTTTGAATTTTAGAACAACTTCTGCAGCTCCAGAATGATGTGGGCTCTCTCATATCTATAGTTTTGAGCCAGCAAGGATATTAACCTCTGGCATTCAGATTGGTCTCCTGCTTCCTGAAATAAATTAGTTGAGAGAGAGAAAACAACTTTCTCCATAGATTATTTTAAAGTTCAGATATTTTTTTCCCTTTAACCTTACCTAAGGCTAGAAACTTTTTCTGTTTTCTTTCTCTCATCAAGTAGAAACTGTCAATATAAGGCCACAAGAAGTTTGACTCTAGGGTATACTTTTATCTCAAATGGTAAAGTCTTTAAAGTTAACTTTTTGGTTGGAATAATAGTCTGGTACATTCCAATTGCCATTCATTGAAACAAAACCAGTGAACCCATGTATCAAGAGTGACTAAGAATGCCTAAACAGAGTCTGATGGCTTCCACGTATACTTAAAGATTATGGGAAATGCCAATCAAGTGTCAAACTTTCTTATCTTCAAATATTGTTTAGAATGAGGCACTGTTGTTGGACAACTTTACTTTTTGTCGTCTGTTCCAAGGCAGAAGACTATTCATATAAGTGATTTTGAAAGATCCAATTTTTATAAGAATAATGTTGTATCTAACACTGACAGGTGTTCTTAATAGGTTCACTGTTTATATTCTTAGACTGTATCTTTTTATGCATTGCTCAATTGGTTTTGCAATTTATAATACTAAAATGCAAAAATTCTCTTCTTTACATAGTCTAGAAATGTACAGCTCTTTTTATACAAAGAGGTAGCAATGATTAGGTTTGTCGTGAAAAGTGAATCACTAAGAAATATTTAATGTTTTGCTAGACTATCTTCCAAATATGCTTTATTCATCTTGAACTATCTATACTTTTGTGAGTCTTATAAATGTAAAATTTTCCAGAAGAAAGAAAATAGCTGTCTTTTCAGAATTAAATACTAAAGAAAACTACCAAACTTTTTTCAAGAAAGCATTCCTTTTTGACAATCAGCAGGATGCAAGGGAAGCCTGAGCATGCCCTGCCAAGTTTTATTTTCTTCCTTTTCAGAGAGAAATGAGTCCTGGTGGCAGAACTGCTGGTTGGCTGTCAGCATCACCCTATGGGATCCAGAGAGATTTATGAGCTTAAAGAGTCCTCTATGTAATGAACTAGACTCACAGTCGGAACAAAATAGAGGCTATCTTGTAATATTCACAAGTTTATTCTTGTCAAGAGATCAGGAGACTTGGAAATTAAAATTTAAAAATTACCTGAAAACTGAGGCAGTTTTACACAGGTGAATCATTTGAGAAACCAGAGAGCAATGTTGTACAGAAGTTGTGGTAAAGTCCATGCATACGGTAGCCAATGGGTAAAATCACAGAGCAAAATTTAAATTTGAGAGAAGGAAAATGGATTCTGCTATATGTTGGGGACTTACTTAGCATGGAACTAAGACTTATTAGCACTGCCAGTTAGTATGATAAACTTGTTTTGTTTAAAGAAGTAAGTTTCAAGACCATGCAACAGTAGTATACCTCCCACTAAAACGATGGATATATAAAACATCCATGTGTTAAATTTTAAGTTATTTTTTAACGTCATTGACTGTGAAGTAGCTCTCATTTATGACAACTCTACCTCTTTTTATTTTTCATATAGTCTTTCTGGTGAATATTGACTTAATCCTTGAAATCTGAGGTCAGCGATGAGAGTCCCTTCTAAACAGCTTTGAGGATGAACTTCCTTGCATATTAAATGCCTTTTAGAATGTTCCTTATTTGTGAGCATCAGCAAAGAAAGGCCACTCTAGGACTTTTGGAGGGTAAGGCTAGCCTAGTAAACATTTTCTTTTCTGAAGTCAGGGAATATTTATGCAAGATTAATTCTCACATTAAGAAATGCCTTGTTCCAGATCAATGGAGGGTTATTTACTTAAGCACCCAGATGTTAAACAAAAGTAATCTGCCCCATAGAATAATGTCATCTAGTTTCACCGAAGGACTTCAAGAAAATCAGTAAGTTGTGAAGCACTCTTGTTGAAGGAACTATTTCACAAATGGACCGGACTTTCTAATGAACCATTGAACAAGCCCTCTCTTTGACATCAGATTTCCTTCCCGACATAAAACTGTAAAAAAATAATCTGAATTATTACTTCTGTTACAGTGCCATTTTGCTCAAAATATTTCATTCAGGGTTTCATATATAATTACCCACCTAATAAAAGGAGCTATTAGGTTGTAAAGATCCTATCCCTTCCATGCTCTTTTAAAATTATGACCTACTCAAGCTTGAAATCAAAGGCAGAGCTGAAAGGAATAATTCAGCTGAAACTCTCTTAGTGGGTTTTCAAGTTGCCTAACTGATAAATATGCAAACTAGCTCCCTTTCGGAGATTCAGCTGCATAAACAGGGATTAGCTCCAAATGCAGCAGAAAATTCAGAAACTAAAAGGGTACACACAAAATGGTCTTAACTTCACCTAGTTCCAAGCTGTATATAAACATGGCAAGAGAAGTTTAAAATTCTAGCTCACAATGAAGATGCAACTTTGAAAAGCATCCACTGGATTTATGATGAATCCAAAGAGTTCATTGAGAACTTCCCCTCTGCTCCTCACTGTTTCTGGACAGGCCTGGTATAGAAAATTCCTTTGGCAGTGGGCCTGGTAGTTGCCACTTAGCAGTTCTGTCTGCTCTAGTCAGCAAGGACCCTGTTAGTGGTAGAAGTGACTACACTCAAGAGAAGGTGCCGTTGGAAGTTACCTTCCTTTTTCCTTCCTTTCCTCAGGGCCTGTTTGTTCCCAGGGAGTTGGTTATTTTCACAGAGTTTCAGGGAGGCTGGTGAGGAGTCAAAGAGTATTGCCTCCTCAGGAAGGAAAGGGTGGAGAGGGGTGCTCTCTGCCAGACTCCTTATGGAGATGGCCTTGGTGAAGCTTTGAAGTGTCATCACAGTGTGGTATGGCACAAGAGCCACGCAAGTTGAAAAGTGTCCTATCACAAGCATAAGCATATAATTGTCTGGGAAGATGGTATATCATATCATCTCTCAGGAAATGGGCTGTATGTACTGCTACTGGCCAGTTGCCAGTACTTGCAGATTTTATGTTCCTACTCTCCAGACAGCAATGTTAACCAAGGGTGGATTTATAAATACTTGCGAAAATAGGTGAATTTTACAACAACTTGCTAATGTCCACTGCTTGTGCAAGATGAATGACTGACATATAAAACCTAAACATTTGCTGCCTGTCTTTTGTTTACTGATTTACGTTTTTTGTGCTATCAAGAAAACATCCAATCGTTTGGTGCTATGTAGAGAGAAAAAATTCCCATGGGTGCTTTTTACTTTAAAGTTAAAAACGAATTAGTGAGCTTATACTGATTTGCCATGGCATGGTATAGGCTTAAATAAATGCACTTGCTTTTGTAAGACTAGCTCTACACATGAAGAAAATGACAAGTCTTAATGGAGGGAAAACATAGCAATAGTTATGATATTGTGGTCACTGCAGTGGCAAAGGCCCAGGACTATCCCAGCACCTTCAACTCTGACATTGCAGTGAAGATGTATCTTTACTCTTGTTTAGGGACCCCCATAAATATCACTGTAGACTCCCCAATGCCTATGAAAGAAGGGATGCTTATTCATTCTTGTTGAGCTTCTTCAGGATCTTCTGTAATGGAGGGATCCCAATGTTGACCTGTACAGTGGTTAGAGTTCTTGGACACAGGTGTGCTGTTTATGGAAAATTGGTATGCTGCAAAGTTCCTGGAAAACTCACTTCATCAATTCAGCACTATGTTAAAAGGCTGAGCCTGTGATGGCATTGAGTTGTTTCATTAGCCCTTCCAAACTTGCCATTTGTTCACTCAAATCATCCTGTTCATATACCTGCAGAAAGAAGGAGATCAAAGAGTTATCAAAAAAGAGTACCAGTACATCCCTTTGTGAAGGGATGGGTCATGTCCAATTGCTTCCTTTTAAATTCTCAGGCAAAACAATGGGCAGAAAGCCAACAGCTTTCTGAATAAAGACGCTATTGAGAAAAATATGTAGTTGTATGTAATTGCATAGGATTTCATTAGTTTCATCTCCTCAACAAGGAAAGGAGTTGAGGGTTTTGAATCAGATTCTACCAATCACTGGTTGTTTGGTTTTGGTCATGGTAGTTAAGCTCTTTGTTATATAGTTATTATGAAATTTTGAAGTTGCTGTGTGTGGTTGGGGAGAAGGTAATGGAAGCACCAGTCATATTGGTACTTATCAGTGTTCAGGATAGGGTGCATGTATATATGTATGAACATATATTATATTTCTTTTGTTTTTGGTCATAGCTGGCTGTGCTCAGGGACTACTCCTGACCCTGTGCTTAGGCATCACTTCTGCATGCATCAAATTAACATATACAGGGCTAGGATCAACCACATAAGTAAGGTAAGCAAGATATTTAAGGTCAGGTAGCTTACCTTTTGTTCTAGTTCTCTGGTCTCATGTGGTACATATTTATTAAATATTTCCCTTTTTTGTCACACACATATCACTCTTCAGGAACCAGAATTTGCATTACCAAGTTTTTCTTTGTCTGCACTGTGTGTATATGTGTGTGCAGGAGCTTAATGGACTTTTCTTTGACTAATGAAAGGTCTGTGAATGCTAACTAGCTGGTGTGTAGAAATAAAGTCTCATTCTAAAGAGGAATGACTATACTAATAGCTGTAGAGATAATAGTTTGATTATTATTATTATTATTAGTTTCTGTAAAGACACAATTTGATGGATAAAGTGAAGTTGCTGAACTACTTAAATCTTAATAAATATAGTTTCTACCTAGTGTGCTGCTAGAATCCTGGATTATTAATTATCACACAACCAGATTACTGGCTTCAAGAATTCTGATCTAATAAAAAGGACTTGAATTATTTATTTATTTAGGTCACACCTAGTGGTGCTCAGTGCTTATTTCTGGTGGGCTCAGGGATTACTCCTGTTAGGGTTGGGGACCAGATAGGGTTTCAGAGATAAAATTCATGTCAGCCTTGTGCAAGTCAAGTAACTTTCATGCTGCACAACCCCATTGAATTTTTGTGTTTTTATTTTTGCTTTCAGACACAATTTCTCTCCAGAGTGTCCTTACATTGGCTGGATCTTCTGTTGGTTTGTGGCTCTCCTCAGATACTTCAGGGGCTGTCGGTACAGATACAGGAAGCAAAGGAGATCTTGCCTTTCCAGCTAAACCAAGAGAGGCTGTTTTAACGTGAGTCTTGGGAAGGGTAGGCCCTGAAAGAGCAAAAACAGAGTGAGGATGATAATGCAGAGAACATTCAGGAAAATAATTTCTCAAGAATGTAAGCCAACTCTAGGGGGTTGGCATTGATTTTAGGGGATTGTTCATTCTGTGGTATAGAGATGAATTCTGACACAATGAATGAGATCATTTTATTTCTACTCAATGGAAGACAAATTCTGATTAGGCCTCTCCAAAAGAAGCTCTACCCGTCAATTTTAAGTGGATTCCAAATCATGCCCTGAAAATTTATCTGGCAGCTCCTGGCTCTTAATCCTATCCTATAAAGTGTCAGGTGAAATCATTTGGCCACAGCCTCAGCTTTAGGCCCCAAACTGCTGTGCTAAGACCACTTGAAAGAGCTCTAAATTGTTTAAGAGTTCTAAGAATATTTGTGTGGTTAAAAGATATGGTCATTAATATTAAATTTTGTAGGAAATTAAAAAGTCTTGATAGTTAAGTTAACCTAATATTCTTATTAATAATCTCTTTTGGGGAAAACAACATTGTGTACTAACTAGTACAGCCTCTTGTGAAAAAGAAAAAGTAACTTTTTAATACTGATGCGACGCATGTGAGGAACTGCTGAAATTCTTTTAGGAGACATTTTTGTTTTTATAAATAATGTTGACTTTAATATGAAGTCTAAAATTTGCCTTATTGCTCTTTCTTAGCAACTTTATTTCTACAGTTTAAATTTTTTTTATCAGGGTTAACATAGTCATATAGTATATAACACATCTAAGAATTTTTTGTTATTTTTAGCATTTTGACCTAAGCCTGAACATAAATAATAGTGATAAGACATGGAGAGAAGATAATGAAACAAGACATGGAAAGAAATACGCCAGTTATTTTCTATAACCAGTGATTACATTTGAATACTAATCTTAATAGCACACCTATTAAATACTAAAGGGACATTCTTTTTGTTTGTTTGTTTTTTGGACCACGCTCAGGAGTTACTCCTGGCTATGCTCTCAGAAATCACTCCTGGTTTTGTGGGACCGTATGGGATGCTGGGGGACCAAACCAAGGTCCGTCCTAGGTTAGCAAGGCAAATGCCCTACAACTTGCACCACCACTCCAGCCCCAGGGGATGCTCTTTTGATCATATTTTAGAAAATTAAGTCTCGTTACTAAAACTCAAAATTTATTCAACCATCAATGAACTAGGAAGCATTTTCTTACTGGGAAAGGAATAATGCAAACAATTTGGGAGTCAATAATTACTAGACAATACTAAGTGATAAACACCAACAAGCACACCATTTTATATCCAAGACTTAGTATATAATTTTTTCATATGTGTAATATTTTTACTCTTTAAACTTTTAGATCAAAGTCTGCAGTTGAAATGATTTATCACTAGAGGGTGATCTTCAGTTTTTGGTAGCTCAGATGAGAAAAATAGACAAGAGAAACATGAATAATTTTCCTTTAAAAATTTACTAATTATCTACTAAACTCTAGGCCTATGCTGAGCCATCAGTTCATTTTAGGCAAGTTGGAACTGGGAATAAATTAGGGATTTATTATTCTAATCTATGTTTAGGAACAGGAAAGCACAACTATATACTAACCGTACAATCTTGTTCCACTAACTTAATTTCCTTTGCATGCTTGTTTAACTGTAAAGTATGAGCAATAATAATCTGTGAGGATTAAGTAATTTATATTTTAATAATATTATAGATTTGATATCTTTAAACTTTTCAGTAATATCTTAGCTATTATTATCTATTATTTATATCAAAATAATTCCACTATCATTTCTCTGTGTGTGTGTTTGTGTGTCTGTGTGTGCGTGTGTGTGTATGTGTGTGTGTTTGGACCACACCTGTTACGCTCAAGAGTTTTTTTTTTTTTTTTTGGGGGGGGTGTCACACCCGGCAGTGCTCAGGAGTTACTCCTGGCTCCATGCTCAGAAATTGCTCCTGGCAGGCACGGGGGACCATATGAGGCACCGGGATTCGAACCGATGACCTTTTGCATGAAATGCAAATGCCTTACCTCCATGCTAACTCCTGGGCCCCACGCTCAAGAGTTACTCCTGGCAATTCGCTCAGAAATCGCTCCTGGCTTGGGGGACCATATGGGACACTGGAGGATCAAACTGCAGGCTGTTTAGGTTAGTGCTTACAAGGTCTTATCACTAGTATCACCACTCAATCCCCCCACCCTTTGTGAATGTGTGTGTGTGTGTGTGTGTGTGTGTGTGTGTGTGGTTTTTTGGGGCCCACTAGCTATTATTTCATTTGCACATCAAAGTAGAGAGGAATTAGTTTCCCAAGCTCCCACATTTAGACAAGGGCACACAGAATAAGTATTTGCATCAATCACTAACTCTACAAAGGACATTAAGGTTTCATCATTAATTTGATGATCTAGCCAAGCTTACTTATGTTTCATTTGATTTTGAGTTTTGGGGTCACACCTGGTGCTCTTGCTCCTGACACTGAGGAGTCCAAATGAGGAATCAGTATACAAATAAGATTTGGCCCTGTGTATGCACTGTAACCTAATACTATCTCACTGTCTTTCAGTGAGTTTTAAAGTAGTATTACATACACAAATGTCTAGTTCTAAGTAATTTTAAGTTAGAAACTATTCATTATGATTTCTTATATTGAATCACATTATAATATAAAGAGCAAACTCCAGTACTAATTTTATAACTTATTGCTGTTATTTAAGTATATAAAACTTCAAATAACTTTTATAAACTTATAGTTATTCTAATGAGGTAAAACACATTTATAAGAAATCCTATAAATATAAAATCTCTATAAATATGGAACAACTCAAATCAACATTAATTTACTGTGTTGCACAAAACTTGGAGATCAAAGCAGAATCATCGTGAAGTTCAATACTGACTGCTGGTTCAGAGCTTATTTTCAGTCAGATATACTGTTTTTACTCTCATTATTTTTCTGACTGAATGAAAGACTAATATTTCAGAAAATGTAATAATAGCTGGTCTTCCTTGGATGTAAACAAACAATTTGCTCACGGCTAGCTACCTCTAACCCTTTCTCTTTTGCTATAAACATGATATCCCCAAGCTAAATCAATTATCTAACTCAAATAAGATTATAGACCATCAAAATTCTAATACATTGATGCTATATGATACCTCTTTAAGGGGCTGGAGTGGTAGCACAGTGGGATGGCATTTGCCTTGCATGCGGGTGACCCAGGATAGACAGGTTCAATCCCCGACATCCATATAGTCTCCAAGCCAGGAAAGATTTCTGAGCACCACCAGGTGTGGCAAAATTTTTTTTCTTTAATTACTCTAGCTCTATGTACCTCATATTAATATTATAGATGATTTAAAACCTAAGCAAACTTTTTATAAACTACTGGTAAACAGATTTAACCAGTCACTATTTTGACTTACTTGGGTGAATAGCCCCTTCTAGAAAGTCTGCAGTTCTCTCTCTCTCTCTCTTTCTCTCTCTTTCTCTCTCTCTATCTCTCTGTCTCTACTCTCTCTGTTTCTATCTGTCTCTCTCTCACTCTCTCTGTCTCTGTCTCTCTCTCACTCTCCCACTCACACTCTCTCTGTCTCTGTCTCTATCTCTCTGTCTCTCTCATTCTTTCTGTCTCTGTCTCTATCTCTCTGTCTCTCTCTCTCACTCTCTCTGTATTTTTGCCACACCTGGTGGCAATCAGGGGTTACCCCTGGCTCTGCACTCAGAAATCCTCCTGGCAGGCTCGGGGGACCATATAGGATGCCAGGAATGGAACCCTGGTCCATCCTAGGTCAGCTGTATGCAACGCAAACACCCTACCACTTTGCTATCACTCTGGTCCTGCAGTTCTCTTTTTAAAGCTGATCTAATCCTATTGTCATAGAAAAATGAGCACATTTCATGCACCTACTACTCCCTTTTTATCATTAAATAGGCAGTGCCATTTTAATAATCAACACACGCTGTGTATATCATATATATGTATATATAGTGCTACAATTTTAACTTAGTTTCATTGGATGATAATTTTTTATTCATTTTCTTTTTTCATTTTTTTATCTCCCAATTCACAATGCAGAGCAGGCAAAGGGCCGGGGTTGAGGTGTATATGGGGTGTATTTACTGTACCTCCTCTTTCTATACAGTTAGTGTAAAGAACACAGCCTGTCATAAGAATTGGGAGACCTTATCTTTTCTTTTCTTTTTTTAAATTTTTTAATATATATATATATTCCTTCACCAATGCAATATTCCCATGACCAATATCCCAAGTGTCCTTCCTCCTCATTTTTTATTTATGATTTTTATTTATTTATTTTTTACTTATTTATTATTTATTAACAATTTTCCGTCTTAAATGTTTTTATTTCTCTTGTGTGTGCGGGTCATACCTTGGATACTAGCATGGGTGCCACAGGGTCATACCAGTGGTGCATAGGAAGAAAAGACACTGGTGCCAGGATTGAACAAGGGCTTTACCCATGCAAAGCATACCCAGCCCTGACTTAATTATTTTCTTAATTATACCTACAATTATAATATAATGTTTAACTGAACACAAATAACACATATCTACCACATATAGAGAATCTTTTCATCAATATTCATATATACAAAGACCCAAATAAATGACATAAAGTACAATATCTTATGTAAAAAATTAAAATAGGTCTCTGTTTTACACTAAGAAACAGATTAAGCATTCCTTTAGAATGAATAGATGGGTTTAAATTCCTAATATTTTATTAGTTTTATTTATGCATGCAGTTTTACATGTAGTATTCACTAAGAAATTATTTTATAATTGTGTATTTCCCACCTATAATCTTAACACTTGGATAAGTCTACAGCATTTTATATTGTCTGAAATACTTCTTTTATTACATCAAGATGCAAGTATACCTAAAAGAAATAAAAGCATTATAATAATTGATTTTCTTGAGTGTACAGGCAATGGTTACACTTTCCAATCCTACTGACCGCAGAACAATGTACAAGACACTGCATTTTACAAAAGGATCTGAAGACATTGTTTTGGCTCAAAGACCACACAGTATGTTTGAACCTCAGGTTACTGCCTTTTCTTAAGTAATATTCACAGATTCAAAGAAATTTTGAGTTTTGGAGCCTCCAGGGCTCTTGCAGTTCATCTAGTGACCTTTACTTTATTTTGTTGAAGAGAATACTGAGGTCTCCAGAGAAGAAGAATTCAAGGTAGAATTAATTTCAATAAGATTTCAGTATAGATGAAGAATTTGAACTGTCTCAGGGGTCTTTATGATCCCAGTTGGTGTTCTAAATGGACTTACTTTTTTTTTTTTCCAGAATGGGGAATTAAGAAAGTATTATGAGGAAAATTTACTATTAGAGAGATATCAACTACCAGCAAGACAACTCTAGTCTCCAAATTGCCTATTTGTAAAGAAGATCAGACATCATCATACAGACTACATCCTATGTTAGAAAGCTAACACCCAGCTTTCCGGTGGTCTGTGCTCATAGCATCTTTATGCTGCTTGTATTGGACTAGATGCATTAGTAAATGCAATCCACAACTACAAATAACACCACTCAAATAAAAATGGTCAAGTACAAACTAGAATATTGATAACCCAAATACCAAATAAGTTATTTGAACCTAAGATAATTTAAAATTGTACTTTTCCTTCATTGTGCATTTGGAGATCACCATATGTTACTGACCCTTGTCTTGATTTTCTGCTCTACTTAAGGCCAAGAAAAATGACTTAAATCCATAACCTTATAATGGATATTTTTTACTCATTGTCTTCTAAAAAGAGTGTTCTTCATCTACTTTTTACAGCATTCAAACTGAGAAAATATCTTTCTCTAAAATAACGAGTCTTAGGACTAAAGCAATAGTTCCATGGGTAAGGCACTTGCTTTGCTCACAGCTGACCTATGTTTAATCCCTGGTATTCCATATGATCCCCAAGGCAACACTAGGAGTAATTCCTGAGTGCAAAGCCAGGAATAACCCCTGTGTATTGCTGGATGTGACCGTAAAACACCCTTAAAATAAATAAAATAACCACTCTTGCTTTGTTTGGTTGTTATTTTGTTTGGTTTGTTTTGGGCCATGTTTAGTTGTGATCAGGGTTTACTCCTCACTCTGAGCTCAAGGATCACTCCTGTTCATATTTCAGGGGAATATATATGATACAAGGAATTGATCCCAGGTTGGCTGCATATATGACAAGCACCCTATCTACTGTACCATAGCTTCAGCCCCTAAAGTAACTAGTCTTATAAAATGTTCAAGTGAGAGAGCAGTTTAATCACATGGCATTTGGATTTGTATGTGATGGTCAGACCTTGGTTTAATCTGAAAATGTCACTGGGAAACAATGTCTCCCACTGATGAACTGTAACTTTATATATATGTATATATACATATAAACATACATATACATATATACATATACATATATATACAGATTCAAAGAAATTTTGAATCTATATATATACTACATTTTGTGTATATATATACAAAAATGTAGTATATATATATTCAATATATATATATATATATATATATATATATATATAGCTTTGCTCTTCCATATCAAACCTTGTTTGGATATCAGTGTTGATGGTCCATCTCACTTCCTGTTAGGTGTTTTAGGGCTACTCTCAAAAAAACAGCTGCATAACAGCTTATTTTTTCCTTGTGTTCCTGTTATTCTCACCACATCCCCAGTCTTTGTGCTTTTTCCATAGTGGCCTGCCTTGAGCCAATATATAGCTTTTGTCTGCTCATGGTGTTTTGATATACTGGCAGAGAGCCCAACTCTTACCTTCCAAAGAACTCATGGAACATTAACAATTAGAGAAGGCAGAGTATTAAACTCCTGTTCTTCAATATCAAGAAATGACAGATATTTAAATAGCTGTTCTTTTCATCTTCATTATTATTATTTTTTAATATCTAGGGAACAGCCAACCAAGAAGGTTTAATTTATAATTGGTCTAAACATAAATAATGTCAGTGACACTTTTATGAGTTTTATTGAAGCAACATATCAAAGCAAAAGAAAAGAAATATTTAAAGAATCTTTTCAATGGCTTCCAGCTGCTACTTTAATATATTTTTTTTGCTTGACAGGTGAAATCTTTTGTGATTTTTTTCCCTAAATATGAAGGTTGACTCAGAATGTAATAAAGAAAGCCCATATCTCTTTCAGAGTGGGGACAGGAGCAAAGTCAAGAATGGCAGGAGGTAAAAAGAATAACCACACCAGTGTATGAAAAACCAGAGTGTCTCCCCGGTATTCAGAGATTGGCCTTGAGAGATACAGGCTTCCAGTCCTTCAGATCAAGATAACACAAGGTTGTCAGTTATTAGATTATTTACTTCCTCTCCTCATGATAGTGAAATATGTCTGATCTGTACAGGAGTTTCCAGCAGAACAGAACAGAATGAGGATTCATATCAATATATAAATATTCTGGAAGAGTCCTGGCCTGGGATTTAGGACTTGGTCTTATACAGCCTGTATTATTTGAGTATTAATCTATTTCTGTATCTCTATGTCCACATTTATACCTACATCTATGTCATCTATATATCTATGTTTACATTTAAAAATGTGAAACAATTTCATCTCCAAATAATATTTATAAAATTTAGGCAAGTAAGGAGAATATAGTTCTTCAATTTATCATTATATTTGAATTTCTTTGTTCTCTTTAAGATTTACAAAGCAGTAATTAACCCATTGTTTAATAGTGAATTTTTAAAAATAGTCCCTAGTTTGTGAATCCTTAATTCCAAAGTGACAACAGGATTTTAAAATTGCTGCTTTTTAAAAGATGTGTTCTATCATTCTGTATTAATAATATTAATGAAAGCTATCATAAGTAGTCTTGTTTTGATTTTTTATTTCGATCTAATGACAGTTCAACTAAATTAAGTTGTATTAAATGGCTCTGCTTATTATATATTCAGCTAGCCAAGATTAATTGAAAACATTAGATTTACAAATGTTCAATCTGAAATCTAAAGATTTTTCCCTCCCCGGGGTTCATGCAGAAGCAGTATTTCAGGTGACCCTTAGGTGGAACATATGATGTTGAGATGTGAAATTAATGGGCTTACACTGATACACAGCTAATTAAGTGAGCATCACTTTGGTTTTAATGCTACTTTCCTCAGCAGGACTAGCAGAGGGGGGAGCAGCAAAAGCTCCGGCACTTCTGAGTGGGGCCAGCGGTATGCATCAGGTGGAGATGAGCTGCCTCAGCAGGAATTTACTGTTTTAAGCTTTATTTTCACAATGCAGTTATTAAACATTTCATTTGCTCATTAGGTACATAATCTATGACTGCCAGGTGCAGGCGCCTGCCAGCCTCTCCCTGCTGAGGGTTCTCCCAAGTAAAAGGATGCTAGGTGAGGAGTGTGCTATTAAACTGCAGCAGATAGGGAGGGAACAGCTCACCTGGGTCCAATCAGAGACCAGTGCACCCGAATTGTGATGCCAATACTCATTTCCACCATCATGTGCACTTTGGCTGACTTTCTATCTTTTCCGATTTTTTTCGTTCCTTTGCCCTCAAGTACAGAATTCAAATGGGCAGCTTTGAAGGCTTGACTGGAGTGTCATCTTTCCTTTGTCTCTGACCCATTCTCCTAGCTGAGCTTGCTAAAGTGAAATCATTCTCTCTGGCTTTAGTTTCTTTGAGAGCCATAATATTGATGCTGGTAAATGATTAACGAAAGTGGGAAAGAACCACTGGAGGGTGAAACTCTCTTTTATCCCTAGGATCTACACCAGTGCCTGGAACATGTCATACATTCTGGAATTTATTCCTGAACTAAAGACTGTGACAGACACAGACAACAAACAGGCCGCAGAACAGTCATCTCAGTTCTACTGGTCCAGAGGCTTCTTGATTTAGAAACTTCATGGACTATAAGAAGTGTTTCAGGAAAGTCATAGGTGATTGTGAGACCTACATTAACCAGAACAGTTCTTTTGTTACCCTTTCTCAGTATTTTTTGTAGATGTTCCCAGGCTACATATTATTAACAAAATAGCTAAACTAACATATCAGACCTACACACCCTGTTTAATATATTGTCATGTTCCTATAAATAAGATTGAAAATGTTCTTTCCATATTATTTACAGTACCATTTTAAGCGATCTATTTTACTTCCTAAGTTCTTTTGCATATAATACCAAAGTAGGGAGACCATTTAGTTAATTTCATGTATAATACACATAAAATTTGGTTAATCTGTTATAAAGGAGATATCTGTATAATCCTGTTTTATCCTACACTATTTGCAACAAATATATCCTTTTTTCTGCTACACTATTTGCAACAACATATAACAAGTTTGAGCTCTTTATTTTATAAAATTAGTACCATTCATATATTTTGTGTTCCTAGGAAGAAAATTGTCAATTTTATTCCTCATGGAAAATAGGCTAAAGAATACCTCTTTCATCTCTTTATTTTTGCTGATACCCTAGTGATTAAACTCCAGAGAAACCACATTTTCAATTCATAAAGAAGGAAATACCAATCATATCTGTAATCAAGCTGTTTAAATAAAGATATACATATATATTAAAAAACAAGAAAATAATACTGTCTAAAGTCTTCATGTTTCATGAAAATATCAAAACTTGTGAATGTTCTAATTTTTCATAATATTATTTGTAATAGGTTAAATTTCTTGTAAATATTTCATAATATATAAAGTGATAATAATTTTACTTCAAACATAATACATTTATAAATATTGGATAAATTTTCCTTTGGATTGGCAATTTGATTGCCAGGCAAGATTCTCTCCCTTTTTTTTTTTTTATAAAATCTTGATTATGCAAGACCAGAGTTGTTAATATTAGGATGTAATTAATTTTGAAATTTGATTTAATTCTTATTTTTCTGTTTTGGAGACTTACTCAAAAGTCTTCAATTCTTATGCGTGATCCCTCCTAATGGTGTTCAGGGAAAATAAGCAGTGCCTGAGGTCAAACCATGGATAGTCATATCCAAGTCAAGATATTTAATCCATGTACTAGCTACTCAAAATTATCAAACTAAATGCACACACATATATTCACCCAAACACACATAGAAGCACGAATAATACATGCACTCACACAAACGCCGGAAATAGTTACGATGACAGTGGCCAGACAGCTAACTTCCAGATTTCATTTGTAATCACTGCATTACTAACTTAATCCAGTGTGTTTCAAATTTTACATCCATCCTTTGAGGCTGACTAAAGAAAAACAAGAAGAGGTAGTACTGGGATATTTTTTTTGGAGGGGGAGAGGGTCAGGTAGGGACATTTCCAATGAATGCTCAGGAAACCTGGTGTCACTTTAGAGAAAAGTTTGCTGACCAGGTTTCAATGTTGTTGCTTCGGCCTGGTAGTGTTCAGGGCTACACCAAAGGGTGTTCAGGGTTCTTAAGAACCCTATAGTTTTTAAAACTACACTTGGCAATGCTTAGGGAACCATATCATACTAGGTATCAAACTTAGTTTCTTGCATATGTAATGTATACATCCTTGACCCTGAACTATCTTACAGTCAAGTAAATAGTTTTTTTAGTATATGTGTGTTTATATTTACATATATTCTATATGTTAATCTATACATATATTATAACTTATAATAATATTTCTAAAATTCAGTGAAACTTAATATATCCTGATGATTTTAACTTTTGAATTATTTTCAACAGTACTTGTTAACCAGCACCCCACTTCCACCCTAATGAAAATGTAAAACATGGGGGCCGGGTGGTGGCGATGGAGGTAAGGTGCCTGCGCTAACCTAGGATGGACCACGGTTCGATCCCCCGGTTCCCCATATGGTACCCCGTGCCTGCCAGGAGCGACTTCTGAGCAAATAGTCAGGAGTAACCCCTGAGTGTCACCGGGTGTGGCCCAAAAACCAAAAAAAAAAAAAAAAAAAAAAGAAGTGTAAAACATGGGGAAAATAACTCAAATAGCATTGTCATTTACTCCATTGGTCACATCTTTCATCTATTTTGCTGCCTTTCTTCTAAAAGGTGGTCTACACTTGCACCTCCCTCTTTATTTATTCACCATGGCTCTCTCAGTCACCAGGCTTTTGCCCTCACCAATCTATTGAAATGTCAGATGAAAAGGTCATAAATACGCTCATAATTTTTCAGTCTAATGGGTATCTGCCCTGTAAACCTCTCCATGGGATTTATTAGTTTTATGTTTTAGTGCAAAGATTCATAGCAGTATATTTAGAATCAGGTTTCTTTTAAAAATGATTTTGTGCAATTATTACAGTTAATTTTTTTCTATTAAAATTATACAACTTAAATCAATTGTATACTCCAAAAGCTCTGACATACACACATTTAAGTATTTTATATAGATAGGGGTAAAGTGAACTGATATTGTAGTTTCCTTGGGAATATAACAGAATTCAAGATAGAAGGGTAGATAAGTTAATATGATAAAGAAAATTGGAAAAACTAACTATATACTGTGGAAAATGAGAATATGAAATTGTACAGTTTTGGGGTAGTTGGTATTTTTTAAAATTAATAGTAAGATAAAAAAATCTCTGGAAGTTCTCAGTCAAGGAAATAGCATATCTAAAACTACCCTTTCAATTGATTTTTATTTTAATAAAAATTAGATATGTAATATAAATATAAAATAAAATAAACTTTTTAGTACATCTTATTACTTCATTATAAAATACAGATTTCTCTTAAATTTCAATTATTGAAATATTTATTTTCCTTCCAATTCTTTCTAGAGGAGTTAGAATTTATTTCCACTATAGACTAAAAGCCTTCTTTGAAAAATGATTATCTGGGGCCCGGGAGATAGCATGGAGGTAAGTCATTTGCCTTTCATGCAAAAGGTCATCAGTTCGAATCCCGGTGCCCCATATGGTCCCCCGTGCCTGCCAGGAGCAATTTCTGAGCATGGAGCCAGGAGTAACTAACCCCTGAGCACTGCCGGGTGTGACCCAAAAACAACAACAACAACAAAAAAAGAAAAATGATTATCTATTTCAATTCTTTAGTTCTTAATCCTCTCTTAATTCTTAATATTTTACCATTTATACACTGAATAATTCCAGTAGGATCTCCCATTGCCCCTTCATAATTACTGCCACATCTTTTCTTGCTTATTTCAAGAAAAATTCTCATCCATCTCATCTCTGTTTTCCTTTTTGTTTATAATCATCTTTCTAAAGACAGGATTAAAAATAACTCACATCCATCTTATCTCATCTTTTTTTTCCTGTTTGTTTATAACCAAGCTTCAAAAGACACACAATTAAAACAGCTCATTTTGGAACCCATGTTCTCCCTCATCCTTCAAATCTAATTAACTTTTTTCCACTGCCTCTTCTATCTGTTTTAATGTCACCAATCTGCATTGCACTTTCTCTCTCAATTGTGAATTAGCATTTGATCCTCCCAAACCATTACTGTTTCCACTCACCATTCAATGCCCTTTCCCAGCTTATTATTTTCCAATTGCTCTTGGAATCATCTCTAAACAAGACTGCTTTACCTATAAATTCAGAAAAATATCTTATATTTTCCCATTTCTTGTCCTTTCTTTACTCTGTTCCTTCTCTCCCTGGTACATTTGTGATCCACTAGAAATTGTGAAAAGAGGATAAATATTACAGTAATGCAGAGCTAGTCATATTCTGTCCCTGGTATTTAGTAATTTTGACCTTGGAGATACTATTCAACTATTCTATTCCATATAAAATGACATGACCTACTTTCAAATATGATGTGGGATTTAAACAGAAGACATATGTAAATGACATTTTTCTCAGTCTTTAGTTTATAGCTTACATAGAATCAACAACTGATAAACATTTATGTATTATAAAATAATTTCTCTTTTACTTTGCGCTCTCCAGAAATGCAATTTCCTGAGAACAGTTTATTCCCCAAAAGATACTAGTTAATTGAGATTTTATTCATCTTTATTTGCAGTAGAACTAAATGCCAATGAAAAATTCTGACTAATCCTGGCCACGCAGTCCTAAAAGATCTCTCAAGCCCACATAAGGAAAATTATTTATGAGGTAAATATGTTTCTATGCAGTATTTTATCAACTCTTCAATATTCAACATGTTCTACACCATAAAATTCTGAATATATCTATCTGTAAAATGATTAGAAGCTAGTTCTGATAAATAGGTTGTAAGGCATTTTACACTTAGCTTAGATACAAATGCATATTTTTTGACATTTGATAATTACATAGCCATTTATTTTAGTTTTCTGGTAAAAAGTATAACTTTATCCAGTTGGTAAGTTGGACCTACTTACATATAAAAATGTATATAAAACTAATATAAATATATCATATCTAACATAAATATATCTAGAAAGGAAACTGAAGAAGTGTTAGAAAATCAAAACCAATGAAATGATAAATAATACATAAAGAACCTGAAATAATGTTTTGTAAATTTTCTTTTTCTCCTATGAATGTGTATTAAGGTTATGACTATGGATTTTAAAGAAAAGCATTAGGATACATCTAGAAAAATTTGATTGAAATATATATGTATATATATGTATATATATCCAGCTACATTTTAAGAGAGATGGCAAAAGATATTGAGTACTGATTATTTGCAACATTACCAGTTGTAAAATTATTAGTCTTTTATGTAAATATATTATAGTCATTCTGAATAATAAACTTTGGTTTTAGAAATATTTAACCATAACGTGACTCTAAGTGATTTATTTCATCTTCTTCCACCCAAAGCTCCATCACTAAATTTGGAGAAGTAATACATTTCACTTTGTTTTCTTTTAATTTGGAGCTACACCTAGTTGTGCTCAAGAGATACTCCTGGATACTCTCAGAAAACCTGTCTCATAGGCAGGCGGGGGTGAGGGGTGGGGAGTAGGGGAGGGAAGAGATGGGGGCATTGGTGATGGAAAGGTTGCACAGATGAAGGGGGGGTTCTTGTTATGACTGAAACCCAACTACAATTATGTTTGTATTCATGGCATTTAAATAAAGAAATATTTTATATATATATATTTATATATAATGGGATGCTGCTGGAAACTGAACCCAGAACAACTGCGTGAAAAGTGAATGCCCTATCCTGGTCTACTATTGCTTCATCCCTACACTTGGTATTTTTATAAGATTTTATAAAGATTTTTTGTTTTGTTATTTTTTGGGGGGCCACATCCGGTGACACTCAGGGGTTACTTCTGGCTCTGCACTCAGAAATCAATCCTGGCTTGGGGGCCATCTGGGATGCGGGAAGATTGAACTGCTGTATGTCCTAGGCTAGCACCGGCAAGGCGGACGCCTTAATGCTAAATGCCACCTCTCTGACCCCGAGATTTTATAAAGATTTTTATAAAGATTAAGACTTACTTATTGTTCAGGGCCTACTAACAGCAATGGTCAGTAATTTAGTTTGCAAACACATCACCTTGGTTAGATTCAATTCCTATTTCCTTGGTAATGTCTGGGGACTCACAGATATTAGGCTTTTTCTTTACACTGAAGGATATTGACCTTTCTATGACATTATATTTAATATATCTGGGAAGACATATAATGTTCCTGTTATATAATATGTATAATATTACAGACTTAAGAGATAAAATATATACTTCAACTCAGAAAAAAATGAGGCAATATTCTCAATGTGTGGTTTCTGGGAGATGAGTGTGTTGGTGTGAAGACATGAGAGAAATTGTGCCTTTCCTTTTGTACAGATTTGTGTCAAAAACAACATCTAAGAGTTAGATGTGTCACCATCCATTGAATCATCAAAAGTTATTTTTAAATTTCCTCCTAAATGATTTCACTGTTCCTTACAACCAACAATGCTGGGCTCTTACAACTTGCCTTGCAACTGGTATTGTTGTAAGGCAATGCATTCCTCAGATTAGTCCAATCAGAACTTTTTAGAATCAGTGCAAACCTACAAAAACAAACACACAGAAAACCACCATAATCATGTGAATGAATGAGAGAACTGGAAAACCTGTCTGGAGTACAGGTGTGGGTGGGGTGGGAGGGAGGGAGACTTGGGACATTGGGGGTGGGAATGTTGCACTGTTGAAGGGGGTGTTCTTTACATGACCGAAATCACAAACACATATGTAATCAA
>PVKC010009174.1:0-27191 GCA_004027635.1 Crocidura indochinensis
AAAAAAACCAAAATAACTTATGGAACACAAGTTATATCAGGCAAGCTGATGACTGTGGTAGAAAGATGCTAAAGTGGGAGCCAGGAGGTGGCGCAGGAGGTAAGGTGCCTGCTGACTTGCCTGCGCTAGCCTAGGACGGACCACGGTTCCATCCCCCGGTTCCCATATGGTCCCCCGTGCCTGCCAGGAGCGACTTCTGAGCGCATAGCCAGGAGTAACCCCTGAGCATCACTGGGTGTGGCCCAAAAACCAAAAAAAAAAAAAAAGATGCTAAAGTATTGGTTTTCCACCCATCCCTGTCCCCTTTCAGAGAAAATACACAACACCTGGAGGGAGCTCAGAGGAGGAGAAATTCTGAAAAGCAGAAGGGGGTCAGGAAAGGGAAGACCAAAGCAGGAAATGGCATTGAGCATTTCTTGACTGCCAGAAAAAAATTGGGGACACAGACTAATAATCCTGGTGAAAAACTGGCATAAAAGCTCTGTGGCAGGAAGTAGGAAGTGGTGTGTTCTGTTATACACTTAAATACAGTAATAAAGGAAAACAAAACATATTAAAGAAGGGTTGCTGTTAGGTTCTGGGTACAGTGCCAGGCCCAAAGGTAACTGGGGCATCTTTCTGAATTCATTTCTGAATTAGTTGACCTGAATCAATCATTTCTGGTCTTCTTATTGGCAAATGGACTTGGGTGCCAATTTGAATCCTGGTAGGACTGGGTGCCCACACCCTGTACAAACGACTGACTGGGTGGAGGCAACTTTCCTGTTGGGGCACTGCCACTTTCCATTTGTTTCACACAGCAGTGTTTTGACATGTCAGTACCTGGCTGGTTAACACAGAGAACAGAAGAGAGCACCGAAAGGCGGTACCTTATTCTGCATGGAGGCCTGGCCGGGACTGCCTTGTTGAGCCTTTTTTTCCCCCCATGGAATAGCAGGAAGACAGCTACTTAGTGGGGCTATCTCCTTCGGGTACTTTCAACCCCAAATCTCTCTAAATGCCATGGAGGAAAGTTTACGACTTTGTCCTTTAATGATGTGCCTTTAAGGTCAATTATTTCTAAAGCTAATAATCCTAATACCTCATTGAATTAGGCATGGGTAAGAGAAGGCACACATCTTTGAAATTCATGAAATTACAAGTGGGTGAGTGACTCAGTGGTCTGGGTGAAGACTTCATAGTCTGTGGTTAATAGTATCAATATTAATAAGTATTTCCTTACACTTATGAATGCCCATGGGGCAGTGGGTTGGGCTCGTGGAGGGCACGAGGAAGGCTGTCTCTGAGACATTGGAGTAAATCACCCGAGTATTGTAACTGTCAAGGTTTTAAACACCTAAAAATCAGCACTATCATTAGCAATCAGTAATCACTGTTATAGAAGAATAAATCTTGTAATCTCCAAATTACCTGTTTGCACCAATTAGAGTTCAACTGATGAAACATACCAATCAAAGGGGAATTTACTTGAGGCACCCAAGCTTATCTAGTTTAAAAAAAAAATAAAAGAAGCTGCTGAGTTCCCCAACTGTGTTTCCTTGCTCAGTGTCTGTTTGGCTGGATTTTCTGGAAGCTGGGCTCACAAATCCCTGCACAAGTACCCCCGGGCAGGAGGGCGTCCATTCCTCATTTATTTATTCATTTATTCCACGCCTGCCTAGCAAAAGGATTTGAGGTAGGGCACAATAAAAACATATCTCATAAGACAGTTTTGTGAAGAAAAAAAAATCCAGAGGGATATTGAAATGTGGGGGTTTGGAGGGCCTGTGCCTCTTCTGCAGATTATCAAGCCCCTTTTAATGCACCATGCCAGGTGTACTAGGAGTAGTGGGCAGGAGCAGTCCCTCTTGAGGACTGTCAGGAGCAGATTCTCTGTGGGGGACACAGACACTAGCTTTAGCTCTATGCTTTTTAGGAGACAGGCAGAGAGCAGTGCCTGGGGTTCTCTGGGCTTCAACAAGCAGTGAATGAGAGGTGCAAGGAGAGTTGTGTGCTCCCCTTCTAATAAAAAAAATGAAAGGAATTCAGAGGGGAAAAATATCTCAATGTTTTTGCCAATCTTCCAGTTGGTCTCCACATGATCATTTCTTAGACAGAGTTGGATGAGGAAGCGAAGTTGTGGGTACACTGCATGTCCTTTCCAAGTTTGATTCTGAACCCCAGGATCTGGTGCCTGGGGTGAGGCAAACAGGGCAGTGGGAAGCTGGCTGCTAGGCAATTCAGGGTGACTAGGAACTAAGATGGATGTGTGATCAGTGATATCCCTCATCATAGCCCTGTCCCACCTAATTCTAGAGTCAAACTCCCCCTCTGGGGATCCGAATATCCTCAGCTCCTGGAACCTCCTCCACCCAGCCTTGCCCATCCCACCTCAGTGCCGCACCTACCCAGCCTGATTGCTCATCTGAGTGACTGGCTTGGCCTCCAGGAAAAGATGTTGTCAGAGATGGGAAGGTTTAGTGGGTTTCTGCTTTGTTTTCAGAATCCCAAGTGTTTACTTGGCTTCCCGTCCTTGGACACTGCAAGGTGGGTTAAATGCTGAACTGGCTCGGGTGCTAGCCAGGCCTTCTGACAGGAGACACCTATACAGTGAGCCCAAGTCCCTGCCTGTGGAATTTATTGTCTTATAAATCCCTTCATATTCTACTCTGCTGGTCTGCGTGCCCACCTGAGAGAGGCCCAGAGAGGCTGATGAAGACTTAGTGTCTGACCCAACTGGAGGTGTACAGAGCTTGAGACTTTGGAGCTAGACTGAATGGGCAATTATATTTCTCTACTTTGTAACTAAGCAAATTAAACTCTCCAAGCCCCTGTGTTCTCTTCTTTATTCATTTTGTTTTGGGGTTTACATCCATTGAGGCTCATAATCTTCTGTGTTTGTGCTCAGTGGTCATTCCTGATAATGCTCAGGGGATCATATAGTGCTGGAGATTAAACCCAGGTCTTCTGAATGCAAAGCTCCTGTTCAGTTCACTGAACTAGCTCCTCAGACCCAGTTTCTAATGTTTAAATAAGCAAAGTAAGGTCCTCTGTGGGGACTTTGGTGAAGACTCAACCCCACTGTGGGGTCCACAGTGCGTAGCAGAGGTCTGGGTATTGGAGTTGCTCCATAGACCTAACCCCCAACCCCCTACTCCACATGCTGAGAAGGTTACATAGAGAGGTCATTTCTGCCCTTAGGGCCTCAAAGTGGAGAGCTCAGATGAATTCTCAATGAGTGCAAGACAGAGGGTGGCAGATGCTGTAATAAAGGGGAGAAAGCGGAACTCAGGAAGGCATAGATAATGCTTCTTTGAGACTAGGGATATATGTACAAGCCTTAGAGGCTGAGTTGTATTTTACCAAGGGGGAATTCAGGGTTAGAACAGGGCAGTTGAGCTGAGAAAACCCTAAGGAGCCAAGAGGGGTGAAGACGCTTGTCCTCATGTGCTGGGCTAAACAGTGGTTCATCATGGGCTTTGGTAGGTCAGTACGTGACAACCAGGAGCTGGGAGAGCAAATGATTCTTTAAGGGGCCCATATTCCACTGGAACAGAGAGACTTGCTTTAGTCATGACTCATTTCCAGTTCCTAGTCCAAGTTGCACTCAATAAACATTTATCAAATGAGGGTATAATTGTCAGTAAAAACAACTTGGTCCCCAGAAGAACCAAGGAAGCATTTTCCCCCTTCGAGTTGCTCTAAGTCATTTCCCTGGGGCACACACGTGTGGCAGCAAGGAACCTGACACCAAAATCATGTCACTCTGTTTTGTCAAAGTCTTTCCCTCGTTCTATGCCTTAGATTTTCTGGCTGTGCTCTCTGTTTCTTTCTTCTATTGCCGAGTCTTGATGTGGGATTCTGCTTGAATGTGAAAGCGCCTGACATTTCCCTGGAGAGTTGTGCTGCACTTGACATGGTGTCATCTGTCCTGGGCAGGCAGACCCCGCCAAATCTAACTCTGCACCGCCTGTTTCCCTGCATTTTGCTTTCGTGGGGGCTCTTGGTGCCTCTGTGAATAAGAGCTCAGGGAACAGAATAAGGTGCCATGCTGTGCCATAACTGCACTCAATCCTGGACAGGGCAGGCGAGGGGAGAATGTGTTCAGTGAGAGACAGAGGACTGGGCCTCCTCTATCAACTCCTCCTGATTTGATTCCCTATGCTCTCCAGATGGGAGCTTCAAACTTCTATGCTATTTTTTCCCCCCTCTGGAGAGACTCCAGGAACATCTTTTCATGGGGTGACCCTCCCAAGTCTTTCCAAAGCACCTTTGTTCTTTCAAAGTTCCCTTTCCCCTGAAATCGGTTGTTTTTTCTATTTGGGGTATGATTCAGTATGCCTTTGATGCCCAGCCTTTGCCCAGATCAGCATGAAACTCCCAGGATAAAAAGATGAATGAAACCAGCCCCTCACCCTTCCCCTGGAGTCACCAAGATGACAAACTGTTCACAGACTGTCCTTTTCAGGAATAATAGATTTGCATGTTACTGGGAGCATTCTGAAGAAGGTGACTTACTATCAATGCATATTTTTTGGTGAGAAAAAAAGAAAGCTCATAATATTTTCTTTTTAAATCTTAAGAACAGTATTTGGTCAATTGTAGAAATTCCTCACTAGAAAGTGAGGGAAAAAATATAAAATCAGGACTAAATTTTTGGATAATTCCTCTACCCAGAGGCAAATCAGAGTGAGTATATTTTTCTTGTCTATTTTTTTTTATGTCTTTGAGATTCTGTGTTTACATAATTTTGCATACCACTTTTGTTACAGAGCACTATATCCAGCCATTTTGCAATGTTATAAAACACACTGAAGAGCAATTCTAATGGTGGGAGTTTGTCAGCAAGTAGGAGCACTAAATTTATGGGCCCTGAGACTTGGGGTATTCGTTCTAATAATACTCCTTTTTTTCTGCTGGCCTTGAAGACAAGCCCTACCTTTCTGCCAGTTCCTTCCTAACAAGTCTGTGACTTAGCGGATCCCTTCAGTCCTTGTCTCAACACAGGCATCCTGTGCTGTACAGAAGGTGTGTTTCCTGTCTTCAGAGACTCCCCTGCACCCCCTCCCCCACCCCAATTTCCCTCAGCTCCAGTGAGCGATAATATCTTTCATCTGAGCCTCTCTCCCTGCCTCCAATGACTGCCTCCCCTGATGAATTCTCTCGGTGACTTTGGCATTTGCATATTTCCTCGCTTGGATATTCTGAGATGTTGGAACCAGAGAGCAGGTTGACGTGATCAGGTACTTAGCTGAATGAGGCTTTCTCAGGAAATGCACAAATATTTGGAGTCGGGTGTGTGCCAATAGGCAATTAATTGAAATGTGGACGCAGCAAGCTTCTGGAAGAAGGAAACTAAAGTTGAGAAATTAGCCGTGGGAAGCGATCCCCCGCAAGACACAAAATAGTAATTTGGGAATTTCCTTCACCTCGAACTGAAATTGATTTGCTACAGAAAGAGGGGGAAAAAAAAAACAAACAAAGAGCATGTGGAAGCTCCAGGTAGAATCTAGTATCACAGGAACTGCCTGGTACTCTCTGAAAATGTGAATTTGACCCTCTGGAGTTGGAGGACAGCCCAAGGTCAATAGCAAGACAAATTCAGGACCAGAAGCAAGCTATCTTGACTCCAGCCCAGGGCATTTTCTATTTTATAAGCTGACTGTCTGCCTGGAGACCTGGATTATCATATCAGGAGTGAAAGGGCAAGAGCTGTGAGTTAAGCATTTTCCTGTCACCAATGACTTTGTGAATTCATTTAGTCAAATCTGTAACAAAACCAAAAGCTCACTGACTGTCCATACTCAGGAGTGGAAGCTCCTCTGGCCAGTCTCTCTGTACCTATTGAGCCCCAGGTGCAAAAGTGATTCAAAACAGGGTCTGTGCCCCACACCCTGTGATACTGGCCAGTGTCACTCTGTGATACTGTGATACTAGTCCCAGGGCAAGAACCCTGCCTGATCAGGACACCTCTATGCCGCATCGTCAGGAGGCCAACCACACCTCCCTGGGATTTGTAAAAACATATTATCTGAGCAAAGGGGAACTCTCCTGTGCTGTCAATTTAAGATTCAGTTAGGAGGTGTCAGGAAAATCTTGTCTTTGCTCAGGGACACAGTGCCAGAACCATTCTTTTTTAATCCCCTAGGGCATGATTTTTAAAGGGTAGTCCTTGATGAATCAGAGGCCCCAGTCCCACCTGCTCCCTGGTTAGCAAGGCAAACTCCCAGGACCCCCCTCAAGAGGGACTGAATCAAAACCTTGGTGGGGCTCAACCATCTGCATTGTAATAAGGCCTTGAGGAGTGTCTATTAAAGCGGGACGCTTCAGAGCCTTTGCCCTGGAAAATGATGGTGGGGAAGGCAGGCCTGCTCCCAGGGAGCTATCTAGTTTTGATTATTCAGCCCTAAACAACAAACCCTCTTTATTTCAGAAAGACCAGGCCAGTTGTTTCTACACATTACTGAGTGTTCCACAGGAGAACTTTTTGCAGCCATTTTTCAAAACAGAACTGACCGGTGGCACTGCGTCAACAATAATTACAATGGCCCCTCACAGGTCCAGTAAGGCCAATATTGTTGTACTTGGAAGTTTCCTGCAAGAACTGAGGAAGTTCAATGATGTCTTTATCTGTTATTTTTAGCATATCACTTCCTTACCTCATGTGAAAGTTTATTCAAAATTCAAATGGGAACATTTTATTACCCCAAAATGTTTTCCTGTATTCTTTCACATGTTACTAAGGAAACCAGTTGCAACATTGCGGGGATATTGTTGCTCTAACAAATTAGCGATTCAGCAGTGTAGATGCCATACTATAATGTTTTTTTCTCTCTCTCTCTAGAAAATTTCACACTTAGTGCATTTATACATTTATAACACAGGACATTGGAAGCAATGGGAGTGAAGCTGTAAGGAGAAACCGTATCCCGGAGTGACGGAGGCTACTTCTCAGGGATGCGTTCTGTGCTCTTAGAGCACGGACTGAACGAGGTGATTTTTCATCCCCGCATAGGAGCCCCTGGTGCGGGGAGGCTGAGCTCGAGAGAACAGTCCTCCCAAGGACACTTTGGTGTTGGAGCTGGGGAGTGGGGGTGGGAGGCTCTGAGCGACAACAACGAAGGACTAACACTGGGTGTGCAGCGCAAAGTGTGTGCTGATCACACATTTAAGGAACCGAGTGCCATCAAAGCATAGATCACAGGAGGGACTGTGATGGCACCAGGAGATGGGGGTACAGCTCAGTGGGAGGCCTCCTGCTTCTCCTTTCTGGATGGGGGGAGGAGAGGTTATTAATGATAGGATGGATTCGAACAGATGGGTCCTTTTGACACATTTCCCCGTGTTGTTACTTTCCAATTTCCCATCTTCCAAACACCTAGCCACGTGCCATTCTCTTGGTTGGGAATGAAGGAAGACTTTTGAAAGAGAAGGCTCAGGAAGCGAGGCTAAAGGTAGAGCTGGTGCTTGAATGCTCTGAGGAAAAATCTTTGCTGGGGACTGGGGAAGAGACGTTGGGGGGCTAGTGATCCAAAGTGAGCCAGATGACTTTCCCTCTCTCTACCTCAGCCTCACTCCATCCCAGCAGCCATCCCTCCCTCCCTCCCTGATTACAGGGTACCTTTCTACAGCCTGTAGATTTGCATTGTAAATGGGATTTGTTAGGCCCCTGAAATAATATTAATCATTGTAAAACAATTATGTTGCATAATTTGTACATAAAAAAGAACGAATGAACCTTTTGCTTGCATTAATATTTCCTCATATGTACCTTTCTCTCATCCCCATAAATAATGAGACCCTTGTCTGCCCTTCTAGGTGCAGGCGCTCCACCAGGAGAGTAACAGAGCTTCATGCACCTTCAGAAATGGCACATGTTGGTGCAGAGGTTGCCTGTACAATATCAGGTGCTGCATTATGGATCCCTGAGGAAAAAACATTTTGGCATCCCTTCACCCTTCTTTCAAGAGGAAGGTCAAAATGATGGGTGCTATGGGGACGAAGGAAAGCTCTCAGAAGCGCAGCGATAAAGCCAGAAAACCTTTCTGTCTGAATCTCTGCCAGACCCTGCTTTTATCCATCTGGGGATGCACAACCATTAGTGAAGAGAAACCACAGGGAGCTGGGACCTATCCTCCATGCCCATGTGGGAGAAAGTCCCCTAAAAGATGTTTGTGTCTTAATCTTTGGAAACATTTTTTTGGAGAAAGGTCTTTGCAGAAGTGATTAAGTATGAGATCTTAATCTTGAGATAAAGCTATCTTATATGATCCAGGGGACTTTTAGATCCAATTAAAAGTGTACTTCTATAGGACAGACAGTGGAGAGTCCCTGCAAGAGTAGAGGCCTGGGGCACATGAAGATAGGCAGGTAATACAATATACAGCCACTTGCCAAGACAGAACCTGCAGTCATAAAAGCTGGAAGCAGTCAGGAAGGATTCTCTTCTAGCCTTCGCAAGAAGCTTAGGCCTCCTCACATCTTGTTTTCAGACTCTGGACTCTATCTGTGAGAGGATAACTATCTAGTGGTTTTTGCCAATAAGGTTTGTAGTGCTTTTTTAGACAGCAGTTAGAATGAATCCGAGCCCCATGCCCTTCCTCTTTCCCTAACTTCTCAGTCAGTTTCACTGGTTCCCACAAATTTAGGGAGACAAATATCACCAACATATATTCACACTCCCCATAGCCAAACCCAGCATATTGGGGATCACTTTGTCTAGCTCTGAATTGGAACCATTGCTGAGGGATGCCCAAGAGCTTCTTCATCTTTACCAGTTTGCCATGTGAACTGGATCTGAGTCCATGAAAAATTTTTCCTAGGAAGAAACTCCTCTGGAACTTAGAGACCAAGCAATGAGTTGGAGAACTGCAAAGCTGGGTCACTCTGACCTGCAATTCAGAGCTAAGAATCTGAGCTGAAACATGAAGTTGCAGTGAAAAGGCTTTGTTGCTATAATTTACTGAAAAAGAGAACTATGCCTCTTTTTCACATCCCACTGACCTTGGGCCAGACTGAACCCCCCTGTCCAAGGCAACGTACATTTGTGACATACCAGGCAGAGGTACATACATTCAGTATTGTGTTGAGAGTTTTACAACTGTGATTTTACCTGACATATTAGCTATCCAGCTGCTATGGAGGTGGAGTTGTGGTTATCTGGACTTGTGGATGAGGAAATCTGTCTGTAAATAGAGATTCCATAATACATTAAAGCCAGAAAGACAAGAGTCTTTGTGAACATATATGTGAACTACTGGTGTTTGTAACCCAACACCTTGTACCCTCAGGCACATCACCTCCCCTTTCAGCCTTAGAAATATATCCCAGGGCAGGGATACACATTTATACTAGCTCTGTTTTAGCTACTCCTTTGTACCCCCCATAAAGAATACCAGTGTTTTTGTGTTGGAGGGCATTCCTCTTGGTTGCTCATTCTCATTGAGGATTTCTGGCAGGCCTACAGGGCATCTGGATTGATCCCAATCTGGGTTCATAATTGGGCTCATAATTATATAATTGATTAGGGCATCAAGGGACATTAACTTAAAGTGCATAGTTATTTGACCAGTTTTCACACTGAAAGGTTAAGGATAATTTCAGAATATTATGGATTGGTCTAGAAACCTGGTCCTTCTCAATGGTTGAAAAATAGATATTCTAGATCATTTTTGAAAGTTACAATCACAACTTCATCAAAATTACTTGGACAAAGTTGAACATAAAAGGAGATTACTTGATGTTTTGATTTCCTCTATGACTACATTTTTAGAATGAACTCTTAAAGTAATGAATTGTAATGCTACCTAACATAATCATTCTATGACATTTTTAAATTGATCCCTTCAAATATTCAAAAGACCCTCCAGTCAAAGACCTATGATTGGCTGATGATAGTCTTTTACTAAGTTCACTTAGTAATTGTGGGTTTGGATCCTACCCTTTTGGAACCTTCTAACCATGTAAATCAGGGAGTCACATCTTCATGGCTGGTGCAGAGAGAGAATGAACCCTGTATTTGCAGTCCAAAGACGTGTATAATCATTTGACCTTGCTATGTGGCCTCTATGGACTTCAGTCTCTTCACTTATAACTGAAGTTAGGATAATGATGTGGATTTTTCTGCTTGTAAGAATCATGAGTACAGAATGCCCATACAAAAGGTCACCCTATGTTCATAAAGCATTCTGTGTCCATATCTGTGCCAAACCTGGATGCCTTCCTTTGGCCTTTGAAGACATAATACACTCTATCTCTTGCTTTGTTATCTACTTCTCTTCCCTTTCACACATGACCAGTAAAACAAAGGGTAATCTCAATGGCAATTCAGAATGGAAGGCCCAGGCCTTCCATTTAGTTTGGCTTCTGAGTAAAACCCTGCCTTCAACAGGAGACCAAATATCCAAGAGTGAAAATAGGGAGCCCTGCCATTGAAGCTAATGAAACAGTTTGAGAAAAATTAGTTTCTGTATATATGTATGTGAGGGGAATAGATGTGTTTTCAGTGCAAATCCTTTGATTTTATTTCATGACTTTCTCTCTAGTTGGGTTTTCCCAGTGGGAAGAACATCTGTTCACAGATGTCAAAAGAAGATTTTTGTATCCTCCCATTTCCTGTGTATCATTGTAGCAGGCATGTCTGTGCTGTGTCAGTTTAGGGTCCTCCTAGTCCAGCCTGGTAAAGTTGATAACTTCATATCCATAGAGATAACTCTATGGAGTTCTGGGGAAATTTCCTGATAGACTCCAAGAACCAGGAACCTGGTTGGTGGTGTTCAGCAATTTGGAAGAGAATATTATAATGCTTGTTTGGAGATCCTATCACTGATCCAGGAGGCTGGGCTCAAGGCTCAGAAAGGAAGGAAGCTGAAGACATCAGTTGATTATGAATAGGTTGGCATTAATGGTGAATGTACGGTCTTGCTTACAAGCACCCCTCCAGTGCTTGGCTGCATTGACAGGGAAGTTTCTCAGGATGTTTGAGTGAAGTTCTGACCCCATTTCCTCATTTAATGGATCCTGTAGAGAGCCTGTCTGGGCTCCTTCCCAAGTATTGGAGGTCCTTCTTGGCCTACTGAAGAATTGTACCAGGGACTTTCCTGGGCTCTGGCGAAATTTTAAAGGTTAACCTTGAAGTGCAGTACTGAGATACCCTAGGGCCTTGACAATGACTATGTCTAACCTCAACACTATTCCCATTGAACTTCAGAATGCAGAGTTACTGCTTCTTGCCCAGAATCAGGGCCAGCAAAGTCAGGTTGTTAAAGAGCCTCAGTCTACCAAAAATGTTATGAACACAAATAACAAGACTGTGAAGTCTCTCTCCCTAGCCTTTTTTCTCTTTCTTCCTAACACTGCCTCAGTGAAGCCTGAACATTTCTTGCCCCTTTTGTTGTGAGACCCACCTTGGCAGGGACTTCCTGGTTCTGGTTTCTTCTGCAATTCCTTCTCATTCACCAAGTGCCAAACACCTGGCAGGCTCAGAGTTGGTTTTTGCTGATGAAGAAATGACAGTGTCCCAGAATCCCATGGTCTGGTGGATGAGAGAGATTGTAGCAGAAGACAACATGTGTTTACTGCCTATAAAGGCACTGAACTGATGCAACTTGGGAAACATAAAGCAATTCATAACAAAGCAAGCAGGTGAAATTGTAGCTAAGTTCCAAAAGGCAAGGCATCGTTTGCCTGACAGAGAAAGGAGAATTTTGGCAGCAAATGCCTGAGAGAGGTGGCCTGGAGCATCTCCAGAACCATGGACAGCATCCATCAAACTGGACCTTGAGGCACCTGGAGGAGTTGGCTGGAATTATTGCTAGTTTTTAAAGTGACCCCAATCAAGTCATTTTTGTCCCTGTGTAAATTAAATTGCTTCAGCATATAACAATGGTGTCCCCAGAATACACCGCCTAGCATGCTCCTCACAATCTGGCATGAACTTGTTCTCTTTTCCTCTACACTTTGCTTTCCTCTTTATCTTTGAGAGCAACTCTAATCCAACCACCTTTGTGAAGTTTATCTGGGTTCACTCTGGCACAAGAAAGATCTTGTCTTCCTTGAATCCCCATAGCATTAAGGGCTCCAGAGGATGCCTCTTTTCTAAACTTTGTATGTACATCATAGTCCTCTCTTCCAACGTGGGGCCTCACCCAGAAATTGGCACATAGAGGCTAAGCTAAGACTCTTAGGTCATTTGAGGATATCATATGCTATCTTGTGCTGAGAGAGAATTTACCTTCCAGAATGGGTACCTTATTAGGAAGAAGGTGTATTTGTAATTTGGAGAGGGACTGAAGTTGAGATGAGATTGGTCCTAGCCAGTGGGGTGTCCTACAAGAAAAAGAGAAGCGGCCATTCCCAAAGGAAGGTAGTGTGAAGAGAGGGAAGCTGAGCATAGATGGTGATGGAGTATGGAGTATCATTGCTGCAGTCTGGCAGGAGTGACCAGAAGCAGGCAAGGACCCAGCTCTTAGACTTGATTGGCAGCTTTGCCATGCTAACACCTAGGACTCCTCAATCCAGCACTGTGAAAACTATTAATATTTCACTTTTATGTTAGTTTTATTTTTGCTTATTTACTTATTTAGGTTTGGGGAAAGACCCAGTTGGCTCTGTGCTCAGAAAACACAGATGATTGGCAGTGCTGAGGACTATGTGGTGCTGGGGATTCAACATGGTTGGCTATGTACAAGACCAGAAACTTCCCTCTTGTGATATCTCTCTGACTTCTTTTATCCTTCTAATTTTATTGAAAGATCCATGGGCCCATCACTGCTGCACTTACATGTAGGGCTCAAATTATATGTACTGTGAGATAACCACAATAGGATTAGCCAATGTCCAACCTCTCATGTAGAATAAAAAAAATAGATAAATATTTTCTCCTTCTGATGAGAACTTAGAGTTTATGCTTTGATCAGTTTTTCAATGCATCACACAGCAATGTCAGCCTGAGGCTCATGTGGGTTCCCTTCTCAGTACTTATTTATCTCACAACTGCACATTTGAACTTTTAAACCACCTTTCATTTTCTACAAACCCCTCTCCCACACCTTATGCCTCTGGCAATACATGTTTGATCGCTTTCTTCTATAGGTTTGGATGTTTTTTGTTGTTCTTTTGTTTTCTGGGGCTACATATAAGTGATATCATATAGTATTTGTCTTTCTCTGTCTGACTTATTTCATTTAGTATAATGCCTTCAAGGTCTAGCCCTGTTGTTACAAATGGTTGGATTTCCTTGCATTTGTTTTGCTTTTAATGACTTAAAATATCTGTTGTTTTAAGTCCTCTCACATGTGGCACTCTGCTTTGGTAGCCCCAGGAGACACATTCACTGCCTTCTTTATTCTTCTATTATGCTTTTCACCTATTTTCTGCCCATATGAGTCCCTTTTAAGCTTGTCCTAATGATGAAACCATTAAGAACTGATGCAATCACACACTTTCGTACTATTTCTTTGGGCCTGCCAAATGGTAACAGACCAACTCAAGATACCCTTATTGGTTCTTGCTTGGGTCTGAGGTTTGAGTTCTAACTCTGGCCTCTGAACCCTCAGAGCTTTCCTTCCTAGGTAAGACTCATAGCAGGAGTTCAGAAACCAGGTCAAGCCAACATCAAGCTAGCAAGACCAGGCCTTTATGCAGCACAGACTATATTTGGGCCATGGGCTAAATGTGGACATAGATAGAGTGGCAATTAATAAAAAATTAAAAAGAAAAATAAAAGGACTGTCTCGTGGTTCTCTTTATCCAGGGGAAGATAACACCTATTTATTCATCAGAGACTCAGCCAACTCAAACAAAGTTCAACTGTGCTCCGTATTGATGAGAGAAGACTATGGTACTATGATGTTGGGGTAAAATCAGAGACATTGGTATTGTGGTTGAGAGAGCTTATATGGGGGTGGACGCTTTAAGCCCTCACAGTTAAAGGTCTCTGTTCACAAATGAGAACTACTTTCTACCACAGGAAATGGGGTACTATCCGCAACGGATAGACTGCTAATCATTGCAAAGAAAATGAACATACATTAAAAAGAAAACATATTTTTCAATTTCTTCACCTCTCCATATATTCAGTGAACGTTTATGGAGGCTCTTCCTCATACCTAGCACCCACCAAATACTGTCAACATATATTCATGTTCTTTCTCTCAAAGAACATGCAGTTCAGCCATCCAAGAAAATAGAAATAGGAACGAACAGCTCTGTTCTAGTGAGATAATGATATACAGCAGAGATAGGTCCATCTGCTTGCTTATGGGACACTGTCTCCAATAGGTAGGTTCTACCTCTTGCAACTGTTGGCACTATCACTTATAGATTGAGTTTCGAAGGGTGAAGCTGCTTATTGTATCCAGAAGTGGAGTAACTTCTAAGAAGGATATTCTGGGCAGAGGACAAAATTCAAAGGCATTGGGAGGGGAAGGTTAGTAACATGGAGGAGATGAGTTCTTTGTGGTCAGGGAGTGGTGGTATGTACAGCTGGGGTAAGTTAGAAGGCTGAATGACACCCCCTTTCTGTTTTAAAAACCTCATCTCTTTATTGGGCTTACTTGGGTGTTGTATATTATCAGTCTAAATTCTTAGCTGATTTCAGCATTTTAGAACTAATTTTGGCTACAGGCTATTGATTTCCTTGGACAAACTCATTTTAAGACATCCTAGGGCTTATCCCACATTTGAAGATACTAATCCAAAATAAGGACCATTAAATTATACACTTGGATATAGAACTCTTTAATTATGGCAAGCCCTTAGTCTCAGTTACCTTATCTGTGTAATGGGAATAAAAAGCCCTACTTTGTGCGTACATAGTATAGTGATTGTCAAAAATGTTTTTCTCTGTGATAACTGGAGTGGCTGTGAAAAATGGACCAGCTGCTTTTCTAGAGGGAATCACCGATACCTACTAGACTGAAGAACACCAACTTCCTTTTCTTTTAGAACAAGTGTCTTTAGAATTCAGTTTCTTTCTGGGGAGAACCCTTCACATTAAGCTCAGCTGAGTCGGAGATTAGCACCAAAACTTCATTTTTCACTTTCCACCAGTCTCTCCTCCCATTTTAACATTGGAGCTCACATGATGTTCTTTGTTTCTGTTGAAAAGTGTGTGTGTGTGTGTGTGTGTGTGTGTGTGTTTGTTGGAGAGAGGGGTTACAAAGAGGCAAGGTGTATTTTTAGAGCTCTAGAGAAGCTGGCAGAAATTGAAAATAAGGTTTTCAAGTTCATATGTTTATGCTTTAAAAGAGATGGAGAAGGAAGAGCTCCGTGGCGGTCTGTATGTCCTGTTCAATACCTAAGAAGCTTTCTGAGACATGCCTTCCAGCATTCTGATTAGAAAGTTGCTTTGCCTCCCTTCCCTTACCCTCCCTCAACAGGGGCCTGAATATGCCAGGTGGGCGGCAGTGCTCCAAGGAGGACGAGCCTTGTATACAAGCATCTCGCCTGCATGAGGAATCTGCTTTCTCAGGTTAGCAGGGCCCAACGATCAGGGCAGATTAATCCCAAGAGAAGGTTGGTGCACAATTAACATTTTCGCCTCTTATTTTAATTAAGAAGGGCCAGGGGATAGGGTGTTAGCATGTCTAATGGGACCGTGTGGCATGTGCCGACTGCCGGAGGAGTTTCAATTATAAGCACTTGTTGAAGACTTTCTAGATAATTAAATACCACATTAATCATAGCTCCAAATGGACATGACTTTTCCTATCTCATCTTGACTCCTAATATGCAGGAGGCAAAGTGGCTCCCAGACCTGGGTCCCCCAATACCCACGCAGGAATTCACCCCCTGTGTGCCCATTTTTGCTGATTTTGTGGAAAAGGAAAGATTCTCCCAGACATTCGCCTTCGTTCTTCTGACAGCTGAAGCTCTCTTCACAGGCACATTAACATGACCTCATTAGTTTCTGCATCTACTCTTCTAACCACATAAAACGGAGTGCAGTAGGAGCCAATCATGCTAATTACATCAGATCGGTTTGCATATTCATAAACCATTTTCTGTTTTATGGACAGCAAAAATAAACACAGTATCTCTTTAATAATTTTAAGTGGGTCACTTTCAGGACTGTATCTGTTTTAAATAAATTATCATATTGTTAAAGGCCACAGTCAAAAGCTATTTTTTGAGCAGCCTGAGAGGTGGAGTTGGGGGGCAGGGTGTGTGGCTGGGACTTGGAGAGCCAACAGGATTAACCCATTGGTCAATTTTTAAGGTCTTGTCTGCCCAGTAAAACTCACACTCGAAAACCTTTCGTGATTTAGTGAACAGGTGCAGCACAGCCTCCTCCTAATGACAAAATACTTTCTAGTCAGAAATTCCAGCTTATCCAAACCATACTTTTAAGCAGTAGGAATAAAACCCAGTAACATACCAATTCCTGTGTTTTCTTGGAAGTATTTTATTTTAGAGACCAAATTTGACATTCTGGTTTTCTCAGGCAAGATGAAATAATGGCATCAAAGCAACTAGAAGATGTCAAACTTGCATAAATGGACCTTTCCAGACAATATTTGGACCCTGACATCCTTAACCAACCCCCCAATTCTGGGGGAGACCATTTGGGGGAGTCAGGACCACTTCCATCTACCATGGAGCTGAGTTAGAGATTCTCATTGCATAGGAAAAAGTAAAGGAAATAAAATGCTTTGAAGAACAAAGATAAAGAAGATTTTTTCAAAGAGTGTTTAACCTAGCTAAGAAAATAAACTGTTTGCAAGACTACCCAAAGAACTAGTTACCCGAGACATTGATTTGATAATTACAAATTATTTTCAACTCATTTATTAAAATAGGTCCTAGAGGACTAATATTATCCTAATCTGATTAAGTGTTTTATATATATATATATATATATGTATATATATACTTAAGGTATTTCTTTATTTAAAAAGCATCCTGTAATCTAGGCATCCAACCAATAATATGCTCTTCTTTTTCATCCCGTTTAATAGAGGGGTGGCTCCATATTTACATGCAGTTAAAAGCCCACATTTATTTCCAGTCCTAGATCTTGTTTCCTTTCCTCTTCCTTGTAAACACTCCCTGGAGAATTAATGTGGCATTTCTTGGTGGTAGTTCAGGCTAGCCCCATTTTGTTGTTGTTGAAACGCTACTTCCGATTGAGTGGGCGTTGAAGCTGGGAAAGGCTCTCATTTTCCTTAATGTACATGTCCCTGACTCAGAGCTTCTTGAAGACCTTCTGCTCAACCTCTAAAACTGTTTGCATTTATTTACCTTCACCTTGGTTGCTGTAAAGGTTCAGAGACAGAGCAGAGATGGCTGCCCTATGTTATTAGCTGAACCTGAGTTGAAGCTTTTGTGTGTCAGCTGCACTGATTTTGAAATACCCTATTATTTGTGCAATATACCTTGGAATTACAGCTTATAATTTCATGAAAGCCTAACATATCTGAATGTTTACAAGTTCTATCCCTTAGGGAAATATATAGTATTCATTTCTTTAGTCTATTTAAAGGAGGACTAGATACAAAGCAGGAGTGATTGACAAATTAATGCTCTCAGCTCCTACTCAACAGTACTTGAATTATTAGTACAAAAAGCATGTTACAAACTGTAATAATTTTAACTCCATTTCATTGCTAAAAGCTAATAATAATGAAAACAAATGAAAATAGTAATGCAATCTAACGCTAGCCAGAATGGAAGCAGTCACAGAGTTGGGACTCTGCAATCAGATAATTAGTTCCATTAAAACTCAGCAATGAGTGAATCTGTTCATTTATTTGGGAATCAGTTCTGTGGGGAGGGGAAAGAGAAGAGAGAAAATGGCCCCCAAACCCCATAAATCAGATGTCACCTTCCTCCTTTCATCCTCCCTTCCGCCTCTGCAAGCTCAGGGACTGCCTCTCCAGGTGACAGCCCTGCTCCCTCCAAGGAGAAGGAGCGAAGGAACTCATGGGTGGCACCACCCGGTGTAGAGTCACTGCTGATTGCAATTAGAACAAAGGAGTCTGCAAGGCTCAAGTCCCACCTGCAGCCTGTTACAGCCATCTCGGGGAAAGAGAAAGAACTGTGACTGCCAGGGGAAGAGCCACAGGAAGATCCCCCCAAATAAACCCCAGTTATCAGGAAGCTGGTGAGTCTGTCAGAGAAACCTCTAAAACATATAGCTGTGGCTACAACCTTGATGTCATTTTTACCTATTTATTGTGATAGAATTACTATAGCATCATTATTAGGAAAGCTTTTATTTCAGTATATATCACCTACTCATCCATCTAGAGAGAGAGAGATTGGAATTTATTCTCAAGAATCAGCTCACAAGATGTTGGAGGCAGAAAAGTCCTGAGATCTGGGCTTGGCTAGCTGGACAGCAACGGGGTAAACAGTGGAGTTCTGCTCTGAGCCCAAAGGTAAAGAGTCTGAAGAGCCAGTAGATTTGACCAAGTAAATCTGCAACAGCAGAGGACTGCCAGGCAGCTCTTCAGTCAAGCAGGTAGAGTTCTTCATGCTTAGTCTTCCAGACACATTCAAATCTTCCACAACTGGAGGAGACCTAGTCCCATCAGGAGAGGAGAGTGATCTGCTTCCCTTGGTCTACCAAATGTGTGTGTGTGTGTGTGTGTCTGTGTGTGTGTGTCTGTGTCTGTGTCTGTGTCTTGCTCTATCTCTGTCTCTGTCTCTATCTCCAGTTCTCTCCTTCTACCCCACTCCTCACTACCCAGCAGCCCACTGGACTCAACAAATAAAATTAGCCACCACTGTTGGGATTCCTAATCTGAATTCCTGTTGACCAGTGTATCAGTGATTATTTGTGGCTGCAGTACAAACCACTCTGCGTAGTTCTTCTAGAGTGGGCTATTAGACAGATCCCTGCTGAGCTCATTCATGCAGTGGCCCATCAGTGAGGAGATTGGCTATGGCTGGATGGTCTAGCAGAGCCTCAGCCTGGGGTTCAGCTGACTGCCTGGCCCCTCTGGTCATTTAGCAGGCTGACCGTGTACCCTGCTATGAGGCAGTCATAAGTCCCCAAGCCCTTTTTAAGGTGGTCACTGCCTGTGAGGAGCTGTCCTGGGTTAGACAGCAAGTCATAAGGCAGGTCTGTCATCGTTGTGGGAGGGAATGAGGATATGGATAGAGGGAGGAGCAAACAATATGGACACCTTTGCTGCAGCCAAGAAGGTAATTGTTTACCTGGATCCTTAGGATGCTTTCTCTGGTTTGGAGAGTGAGGCTTCTTGGACAGGGAGGAGGTGAGTGCATCACCTAATATGTGCAGGAAGGCTGGGGGAAGGGAGAGCTGGGGTTTTGTCTTGCTCCTTAGCAGGAGGTGAGATATATATTGGAATATACAACATTGCTTCACCACTCATCCCTACCACTTCATCTCCTGTCCCCAACTCTGGCACTGGAGTTGGAAAATTAGAGGTGACTACAGGGGGTGTCTTCCAGAATGTGAATTTCTGACTACACATGACAGGTTTTAGCTTGGTGACCCCAGCACCATATTTAGCCTGGTGGCCTGGTCAGATGGAGGTGAGGCAGCCTCCCAGCTTTGTTACCCAGAAGTGGAGCCTCTCTGCACAGCCGGCAGCAACCCAGAAAAGCCGCCTACAGAGCCTGCCTTCTCTGTTGTGCTGCTTCTGCCTTCAGAATTAAAATATTGTGCAGAAATGCAGGTTTATTGTTATCAATCCCATCTCTAGAAACTTGACAAATGCATTCTTATGCAGATAATTAAGAGATAATGTCAATGGAACAAAGCTTTGTCACTGAAATAATGGTTTCCCGCTGTGAAGTTTATGCCTCAGCAAAGTCAAGGTGTTTGTTCCCAAAGTCTAGCTCTCTTTCCCTATGACAACTGCTGGTGACATCCTCCTTCATCCCCTTAGCCCTCCTCCCCAAGTCAGGATAATGATAAAGGCAGAGTGTGTGTTGGGTGGGGGAGTGGGATGGGAGGAATCACTGGGTTAGTGTGAGAATTCTCCTGGCTCCAGGAAGCTGGATTGGGACAAATCTCTGGGTTTTGGGCTTCCAGATTGTGGTGCCACCAGGGACAATGTGCTCCTCCTCACTCTGCCTTTATTTCTCTTCTTCCAACCTGAAAAGTACAATCCCTGACCTGGATCCCAAAGTTAAATGAGCTGCACTGGCTGGCAGTTGCAGCACTCAGACAATGAGTAGGAAATAGATGTAATGTCATGGTGGGGCCTCCTCTCTGTTCCATATGTGCTTTATTTCTGAGTGCAAATATACAAAGAAGCTCATAGAATAAATTAGAATTGATTTTAAGTGGCACTAAAATTGGACATCAATGGAAACATCGAGAGGAGCTTGTGTCGTCATGCTCTCGTGCACTTTCCGTTGGCATTGCCCTGTGTGTAGTGACGTCAGTATATACTGACCTCATATTTTGGACCTAGATCTAAAATAACCCACAGGCTGACACAGAAGCAGTTCTAGTGAGGTAGAAGGCCCTACTCTTCATTAAGTAACCATGAGCATTTCAAGAGCATTCTCGTGCTCTTTGAAAGCAGGCAGAAGGGGGTGATGTTATGAGTCTGGGTGGCTGGTAGGCCGGTCGCCTTGCTGTCATTATCCAAGGTGGCAGGCCCCTCATTCTGTGTGATGCAAGCCTGGGGGCCATTTCCAGGGATAAAGTTGGTGAATTTGTGATTAGATAGGAGGAAATAACATAAAGATTCCAAGTCCCTCTGCTGCAAATCCTTTTGGTAGGGTTTTATTTCTAAGTCCTCGTATTATTATTTCTTCATTTCTCACAGAGCTGGGATCAGACCCTCTTCCACTGGGCCACATACCTGGTTCCTTTAGGAATCCTTTTATTATACTGATTATTGTTCACAGCAAGAGGAAGATGAAAACCCCAGTTTCTGGTCTGGTGTTTTGGTGGTTTACAAGTAGCCTGAATTGACACTTGGGTTTAAATCCTGTTCTCAACCTGCAAAGACCTGGCCTGAGCTATAGGTCTAAGCAAGATAGATCTTGAGAGCTCCTGAAGCAACAACCCTAAGCACTACATGTTACAATCCTGAGACTGAGGAGTAAAAATGACCATCTGGTAAGATTCTGTTATTGATTCCATGTTTGAAATACGTTTTTAGAATGGTATCAAAATGTACTTTCCCTACAATTTACATTTCTCCTCAGACTTGTCATGCATATGATGAATTATTGGGAAAGAAGCTCTAATTCCAGAAAGCTGATCACTTGACAGGGTCCCTGGCTTTAAGAATAAAGAGGCATTGGAGACTCCCCCTCATTTCTTAGCTTTCCCTCATTTTTTTCTTAATTTAAGGGGATGAGGGAGGATGGAGATCAATGATTCAGGCTGCAATTCACATACATATATTACAAAGTTAATGTATTCACATTAATTTGGAAGAGCAGAGGTTGTAGTGTTGTGCTTTTAAACATTAAATTGCTGGGATTAGTGTTTAGAATAATTATATTTACTAAAAGACTTTTGGGGGGGTAGTTTTACATCTATAAAATGTAACATTTTTGTTTTATTTTTATTTTGTGTTATGATCTTCAGGTCTTAGAATTATTTGTATATCCTCTTAAGTTAGCTCTTTCCATATACAGAAAGAGGTACTTCTTCTGGAGAGAAAAGAAACACAGAAAAGAAATATACCAAAGAAACATTCAGAAATTTCTGAAATGGGAGTGATTTAGAGATTGTGAAAAAGCATTGTGTTTTACAGAACGAAATGGAAAAAAAAGTAGGGGTGATCCTAAAAGATAAAGGGACGGGGAGGCTCGAGGAAATGATAGTCTTTGATGCCATTATGAAAAAGAAGAGAAATAACTACATTGAGAACTATCCTAACAATGAGAATGTATGAGGGAAGTAGAAAGCCTGTCTAGAGTACAGGCGGGGGTTGGGTGGGGAAGAGGGAGATTTGGGACATTGGTGATGGGAATGTTGCATTGGTGATGGGGGGTGCTCATTACATGACTGAAACCCAATCATAATCATGTTTGTAATCAAGGTGTTTAAATAAAATATTATTTAAAAAAAAGAAAAATAAATCTGGGGCTGGAGAGATAGCATGGAGGTAGGGCATTTGCCTTGCATGCAGAAGGACGGTGGATTGAGCCCCGGCCATCCCTTATGGTCCCTGGAGCCTGCCAGGAGCGATTTCTGAGTGTGGAGCCAGGAGTAACCCCTGAGTGCAGCCGAATGTGATCCAAAAACAAAAACAAACCAAAAAAAGAAAAAGAAATCTAGGGCCAGAGAAGTATTATAGAAAGTAAAGCACTTGCCTTGTACAAAGCTGACCCCAGTTTGAACTTCAACACCCCATTTGGTCTGCCAAGTCCTGCCAGGAATGATCTCTGAGCAAAGAGGCAGAAGTAAGCCCTGAGTACAGGTAGATGAGACCCAAAACCAAACCAAAACAGAGAAGATGTTTAACAACTTATTATTACTGATCTCCTTAGGCACAGGGTGGATTGGAGATTTATAGAATGGAACTCAGCTTATCAGTCTCCTGTTCTGCCTCACTTTGGGGGATCTGTCTCAACAGAGAATTTGCACATGGGGATCCCTCAGAGTAAGGATAGAAGGATAGCGTAAGGACTTTCAGCTTATGCTAGAGCTACCAGTCAGCCTTAAGAAGTTCCTTTGTTCTAAGTCAAAACCCCTAGAATTGATCTCAGGAGCAAAGCCGACACATTCATTCCATTGCCATTTTTTTTTTGGTTGACCCAGAACTTGGGCAGAAAGAAGAAGGAAGCTTGTTTATTCCTTACTTTCTAGCACCCCCATCCCCACATTTACACAGAATTTAATTATTCTGCAATGACTGACTCTATGGAACACTGAGTCAGGGGACTGCTCTATGAGCAAGGTAGCATAGACAAATAAACAAATAATAGCTTAAAATTATGTAGAATCAGGCAAAATTTCTGTTTTGTAGGTTGAAAACAGTTGAATATTGACAATGTTATATGGCTTTATCTAATTCTAAGGGAGCAAGTACAATACACCTGAGCTCTTGGGGTTCTCATTCTGAAATACCAAACTTCCAGTGTTTGACTAAAGTCTTCACAGCTAAAGTTTAGATTTATGCAGGGAGGACGTTCTCTTATTTCCTACCATCTGGAACTAATGGTCATCAATCACCCCTGCTTCTCCATGCAGAGCCAAGAGACTTTTTATTTTGTCTTCGATGGCCATTCCTTGGAAAGCAACAGCAACACTGATAGGTAACCCCAGAATCATAATTCAATAACAATCTTTTTTTTTTTTGGTTTTTGGACCACACCCGGTGACGCTCAGGGGTTACTCCTGGCTATTCGCTCAGAAGTCGCTCCTGGCAGGCACGGGGGACCATATGGGGAACCAGGGGATTGAACCGTGGTCCGTCCTAGGTTAGCACAGGCACCTTACCTCCAGCGCCACCGCCCGGCCCCCATCAATAACAATCTTAACTAATGTCCTCAACATTTAGTACTAATTCCCATTGTACAACATGTACAGAGGCTCCAAAGTATGGAGAGAAGTGTTATTATCTCCATTTTACAGATTAAAACAGGAAAGTCATAGCTGTGATAGTCTCAGAAGCACTGTTTGAAAAGTACCAAGCTATATACCTTCAGTAGGATGTTTCAATCCTCATGATAAGTTTTACTATGATCCACATAGTAAATTTCATTGTGGGCCAAGGAAACCAAGAGCTATTAGGGATCTTATCCAAAGTCACATAAAATTGCTCAAGGTCACAGGAATAGAATAGTAGCACTGAATCCCAACCTGATAATCATATAATAGAAGACCATGAGCTCCCCAGTGCATTTTGTTAACCAGTATTGGCTTCAGATTAAAAAAAAGATCTTTTGTTGGGGGGGGGGGGTCACACATGGCTCCATGCTCAGAAATCGCTCCTGGCAGGCTCAGGGGACCATGTGGGATGCCAGGATCCGAACCACCGACCTTGTGCATGAAAGGCAAACACCTTACCTCCATGCTATCTCTCTGGCCCCAAAAATGTTTATTTTTAATAAAGAATTCCTACTTTCTAAGAATTGGAAAGATAGAAAAACTTTATATTTTATAAATGAACTTTCACAAAGTTTTAGTGTTAATTCAAGAAACAGAATGAAATGCTGGGATGAATTCTACATGTAATTGTTAGGTGTTGTAAGTTAATCATCCATGGAGGATGAGTTTGAGGTTGGGGTATCTTGGAGAAATGTTGTGGAATCAGAATTTGGATTTCAGCCCTAACATTTGTGACAAAGATTCTCTTCTCAACCAAACTATAGTTAGTTTCTCTGAACTCAGGCCTTTCTAGCCCATGTTTATCTTGATGAATTATTGCAAGGATTTTGCTACATTAGTGAGTCTCCTTTATCCTTCACATAATATTCAGTTCCTTAGCCCTTGCCCCTTGCAGGTCTAAGCTCAAAGTTCATCCTTTAGCAAAAGCACTCCTGCCCTTTACATCTCTGAGTTATTTTCTAGTCACCATTCCCCTTATTTAACTCCTTGACTACAAATCCCACTGGGTTTCTGCACTTGGACTTAAGTTCAGTCTCTTCAATTATAATGGTCTTAAATAAGTCTTCCTGTTGTCTTTTTGAAAGCAAGTTCCATGATAATTTTTCCTTTAACTCTTATTTTTATATAACTTGAGGTTAGCCTCTTTTTATCTCAATCATTCCTTTCTCAAGAATGGGGAGACTCCCAAACAGTGCACAGAGGACCCAGGGGGTCAATCCTGGCAATACTTCACCAACTGATTAGATAATGTAATTTGATGGTCCAGGGATGAGGTGCTGCTTGGGCCCTGCAGCACTGGAGATCTCCAAGCAGCCCTTAGGAAATTTTGTTTTACTGGGGATCAAACCCAGGTAGGGGATATGCTAAGACTACATCTCTCTCTTTCTTTTGTTCTCTCTCTGTCTCTCTCTCTTTCTCTCTCTCACCTCTCTCTATTTCACTTTCTTCTAAAATGGAGTCTATTAAGATTCACCGTCTTTGGCAGAAGCAAATGGCATAAGGAATATAAATAACCTGTGCAAATGGTCCAATATAGAATGATCCTATATCTTTGAAAAAAAACGTGAAAGAACCCCAGGCTGTGTTGAGGGCCTTCCCTAGTCTGGGGGAGTATAGGCATGGGGTTGCTCCAGGAAGAATCTGGCAAATTGGAAACTTGGCACGTTGTGCAAGAGCACCAAACTCTACCCAGGATGCTTGGAAACCTCCAGGACCCTTCCAATATGCAAACTGTTGCAGTTCCCAAACCAAGAAAGATTTCACTGCCTCTGAGAGCGAGGTGTGATTGCACATTTCCCGCATGTCTCTGACTGCATGCTCAGCGCAGCCTGCTGATAGAGTGGGCGTGTGTGAGAGTACGTGTGTGTGTGTGTGTGTGTGTGTGTGTGTGTGTGTTTGTAGTTGGAGAGGGTGTCTGTGAAATCTAAAGGGCCATATCACACTCAATGCAGCTCAGAGCAGCCAGCGCCTTCTGGAGAGCCCCATGCTGTATCTACACACTTGTAGCAGATAGCTTTCTGGAATTAAAGTGTGAATTTGTTTGTGCTGGGTTCTTGGGGAAATTTGCTGGCTTACCCCCTGGTTCCAGGAACAGTAGCCAAGCACACGCTGGCTGGAATAGCCACTCACTTGAGCTCTGCCAGGGGACAGCCATCAAGCCAGGAGACAATTTTTTTTGGAAATGGCTTGAAGAGTAATAATGTAACATCATGGTTATCAGGGGTATTGTTGCAATTCTCATTAGGGTATGTAATAGGGCTGTAAGTGGGGTTTTGGCAACAGTTTTATTGCACTCTGCAAAATATTACAAGACTGATGGATGGATCCAAGATACAGAGATCAAGTGATTCTTCCCTTCTTGTTCTTTCTCTTCTGTATAATCACCTGCCTCTCTTTACTCTTAAAACATTTATTTCACATATTTTCTTTGGATTCAGTAGGTCAAACCATATCTGTGATCTCAACTTGGATGAGTCTGTGAACTCCAGTAGACCCTTATCCCTGGTATGTTCAAGACCTAGAAAAGTGGGTACCAAAGGGTTCTGGAGATGGAAAGGGAAGATAGGTACTTTGGCATATGCTCATGAGCCTCCTGATGTGATGCAGGGAAACAAATCCTACTGTTAACACCATAGCTTTGGGGGTGGTTTGAGTATTCCCTGCATTTGTAAATGCTTTTGTTACCCTTTTGTATCCAAGGCTGAGTATCCTGGGAAATATATGTTCCACATCTGGGGCCCAAACTACACAGGCTTTAGAGATGTTAATTTGTGCTGAGTTTGGAGTTGAGTGACAAGCAGCAGTACAATAGGCTCAGTCCAGTGAATGAGAGCCAGGCTGGAGCTGAGCCGGAGGCCTCTGGGCTGGAGGCATCAAAGTTTTTAGTTTTAGATTCTGGGTTACCTTTCTGATAGCTGCAACAAATCAGCAATAGCAAATCAGAATGGAGGCACTGAAAGTTACAGAGACTTTTGAAATTCTGGAATTGAGGACTCTGTGTGAGTCTTAGGAGGTCTCTAACATGGTTTTAATGGATGGATGTTTCAGGACTGAGTCAGCCCAGTCTTTGTTAGGTTGGCTGAGGTATTCATGCTTCCAGAAGGCTGAAAAAAATTCAAACTGTGTAAAACCTCTAGCACCCAGGCCTCTACAACCTGTTCTACCTGGGAAGAACAGATCTGGAGTGCTCAACACAGAGGGATATCAAGTGCTGTCCAGCCTCTTATTCCAGTCAACACACTACCTACACTCAGTACCTTGAGCTTCCTAGTCTCAGTGCCTTCCAATCTCTGCAGTGTTGTGGTATTTCTCAACGCTGACGACCCTCATCCACAGCATCATTTTCTTTTCTTTTTCTTTTCTTTCTTTCTTTCTTTTTTTTTTTGGGGGGGGGGTTGGGTCACACCGGCAGCTCTCAGGGGTTACTCCTGGCTCTTTGCTCAGAAATTGCCCCAGGCACGGGAGATCATATGGGATTGCCCCAAGCACGGGAGATCATATGGGATGCCAGGATTTGAGCCACCATCCTTCTGCATGCAAGGCAAATGCCCTACCTCCATGCTATTTCTCTGGCCCACACAACATCATCTTTATTCCTTTTTCCTCTAGATTTCTCTGACTTCCCACACTTCTTTTCTTTTTCCCTCTTCCTTTGTGCTGCACTGACCATTCCTGGTTGCATTCATTTGACTCCCATGCTTACTGGAGGATCATTCCC
>PVKC010009175.1:0-27174 GCA_004027635.1 Crocidura indochinensis
AGGGAGAGTGGGTTGCATGGACCGTCGTATGGAAAAATATGAAATATGAAATAAATGAAACCATACGCAGAGTATGTGGGGTCAACACGTCTTCTAGCAGGAGTAGAACAAGTTTATTTTCCAAACAGGAGTTATATAGGGGTAAGCCAGTCACAGGTGGATGAGAAGGATATTTACAATAGCAAGACAAGGTTAATTGCAAAGAAAAGGCAACACTCAGGGCAGCTTTTAACAACCAACCTCAAATGCAAAACAGGGGTTAGGAGGAGGTAAGAAATATCTAGAAACTTGATCTTCCTGAGCTGGGATCCATTGTTTTTGGGGTCAAGCACAGGAAGAAACCAAGTCTCCTAAAATGTGTTTTCCTATTTTCTGAGCAGAGTCAATAGCCTAGGGTCTGCCCTTGTTTACCAGAAACTTCAGCTGCAAGTACATATTTGAAAAAGAGAAAAACATTGTCTTTGATTTTAGGGTTATATATATCCAGAAAAAGGGTCCTTAGTAATTTTTGGTGCTGGAATTTCTGAGCCAAATTATTGGTAGAGGTCACAATTTTGCCTGAGATTTACAAAAGAGAGATAGCCAAATAATGGTCGAAAATGTAATGCCAAGCATCTCTTTGGAAATTTTTCAACCGTCCATGCAGGGGGAAAAGGGCGTCCACAGAGGGCCTTTTGAGGAATCCCGTAGAGGTAATTTCAGTTCTCCCCACAAGGAAAATCTAAGGATACATCTGCTGGGCTGAACTCCCCTACAGTTTTATGTATGCCATGGCAAGCAAAGTCTTCTTCCTTGATTCTGCTAAGTTTCTATGCTGGGGTTAGACATACAAATTTCCTACTTTGATGCAGAAAATGAATCAAAGGATCCTGGATCATTTGTTTGTTTATGAGGGCAAACATGCCATGTGCTCAAGGATTGCTCATGCTTTGTGCTCAGACATTGTCGAAGATCAAATCCAATTATGGCACATGCAAGGCAAGTGCCTTTGAAAAGGGAAGTCAACAACTAGTTACACCAGCCACCACTGCTGTAGCTCATGGAACTTAAAGGTCAGGTTGTAGCGAACCCTTTTTGCCCTTATAAGGAACTTATACTACCTTGGTGATGTCATGCTCTTATAAGGAACTTATACTACCTTAGAATGTCTTAAGCGAATGTTATAACCTTATAAGGAAATCATGCCTACCCCTTGTCCCCCCTCCCCTTCTTATGGTACATAAGGATGAACAAAGAAAGTCACATGGTCCTTCGCCTCTGTTCGGTTCTGGATGGATTCTGGACCTTGGCAGGCCAGAATAAAGAACCCACCTGAGCTTTTGCCTGAGTGACTGTCTCTTCATTTCTCTGAACATCTCTTCATTTCTCAGAGCATCATCTGGACTACCGAGCCTTTCACCTTATCAAGTCTATCAAGTAGTTATCAAGTAGAGTCTCTCAGCCCCTTGAATCCTAGATATTTTTAAATAATATTTTATTTAAACACCTTGATTGCAAACATGATTATGCTTGAGTTTATGTCATGTAATGAAAACTCCCCATCACCCATGCAACATTCCCATCACCAATGTCCCAAATCTCCAACCTCCCCACCCCACCCCTAGATAGGCTTTCTATTTCCTTCATACATTTTCTTTGTTAGGATAGTTCACCTTGTAGTTATTTCTCTAACTACTACTACTCATTGTGGAGTGCTTCATGGGTGAGCTGGATCTTCCAGCCCTCCTCTCTAGTCTCTGAAAATTATTAAAGAATGTCTTTCATTTTTCTTAAACCCACAGATGAGTGAGACCATTCTGTGTCTTTCTCTCTCTCTCTTTCTCTCTCTCTCTGACTTATTTCACTCAGCATAATAGATTCCATGTATATTCATGTATAGGAAAATTTCATGACTTCGTCTCTCCTGACAGCTGCATAATATTCCATTGTGCATATGTACCACAGTTTCTTTATCCATTCATCTGTTGAAGGGCATCTTGGCTGTTTCCAGAGTCTTGCTATGGTAAATAGTGCTGCAATGAATAGAGATGTAAGGAAGGAATTTTTGTATTGTATTTTTGTGTTCCTAGGAGTGTTATAGCTGTATCATATGGGAGCTAGATTTCCAGTTTTTGGAGGAATCTCCGTATTGCTTTCCATAAAGGTTGGACTAGGCTCCTAGATTTTAAGAAAGTTATCAAGATTTATAATAGTCTACAAGGCTCAAGCAGGAGTAAGTGAAGAGCCCATTTGCCTTGTACATGGTAGACTGCCAAGAGTGATTCCTGAGAGGAGATCCGGGAATAACTCCTGAACACCACTGAGTGTGTCCCAAAAGCCAAAGCAAAACAAGCAGAAAAATTTAGAATAGTCTAGACATCTACTCTATCTTACTAGTAAATGTCTCTTATCTAAGTTATATTATCAAATCTTTTTGTATCACAAAACAAATTAATCAGAAAAGGGCGTGGACTTAAATTCCAGAACTTGCTAGCAATATGACCTTGAGATATTATTTTAATATTTTAAAACTCATTTGTTCCATAGCTAATCAGTGATAAACAACAAGGGTGTTGTAAAAGTTAGACAACGAAATACACAGGCATCATTTAGTTTAGTGCCTGGCACAATGTAAATTATTTAAAAAGTGTTATGAATGTTGACATTGCCATTATCATCATCTTTCCTTTTCTTGCTTTATGCCTTTAGTTTGATCACTAAAAACATAAATAAGTAGTGAGGGCTACTGACAGTAGAACTAGAATTGATCTCTAATTCTACTTACACAATACATTATTAAGTATTTGGTTAATCATATTTCTTATCAGCAAGTTCAATATTACTAATATTGCTAACTCAGTTGGTTTAGAGAAAAATAATATAATAGAATGCATCTTGATACAGGATGCAGTCTCAAGATATGCCATCGCTATTTTTATAATGTGCCAGCTTAATCACCAACACATTAATATAAGGTATGTGAGGGGTCCAACAAAGAAGATAATCCTCTATTTTTCAACAAATAATTCATTAAAACAGTTCTCCTTCAGACTTTAAGTGTACCTATAACTACGATGGAATTCTGTCTTTCGGCTCTATGCCACTGTAGTAAAAGAGAATGTGTAGGAGTCTTTATACATTGATTCCAATGCCATGAGTGAGAAGGAAAACCATATGTGAGAATTAGAAAAGCTTTAGAGAACTTATTAGCCACTTATTGATGTTCTACCTAGTATGTATAATAAAAATCAAGGAATAATGTTGGGAAGAAACTGAGGGATATAATCTTCTTTGGGCAGATTAAAAATAATCTTTAGTATGTATTATATACTTCCATCAATGTTTTACAAGTAATAGCTCTAACTTGCTTTCATCATAAAACAAGCAACACAGTTTTTAGTCCCATGTGTATCTGAGGCACAAGGTAATTGAATGACTTCTAAAGGAAGAATGGCAAATGTCTTTTTAGTTAAATTTGCTCAAAATATATAGTATCAGTGGTTCATTTATATTAGAGGCTTGGATTTTCAATAAATTATGCACCTCCTGAATTTTTTTACTTAGGATATCAAATATTTGTATAATGAAAATAATGCTCAATTGACTACTATACCATTCAAACAAAGCACTGAATGACCACTCTTTCCACTTTTCTTAGAAGCATAAAAATATATTCAGAGTGACAAGCAGATTTTGATAGTGAATGTGATTATCAGTAATGGAACTATTCAAACACTAGTTGATGAATTTCATGAAGAAAATTATATTGGATGAAAGTTTGGACTCCATTATACATTTTTTCTTCTTTTTTAATTTTTATTGTGATCAACGTGAATTACAAGTCTTTCACAGTTATATTCAAGGTACATAGTGACAGTGAATTAAGGCCATTCCATTATGCTTTTTAAATTTAAAAGTATATATACTTTTTATCATATTTTTGTTTATTTTTGAATTACATGGCAATGCTCAGGGTTTACTCCTGACTCTTCATTCAGAAGTTAATTTTGGCAGTACCCAGGAAAGTATATAGGATGTCAAGAATAGAATGCAGATTGGTTTTATACAGGCAAACATCCTACTTATTGTACTATCACTCTAGCCTCAATTTATAAGTCTGTTTATTATAGTAAAATGGAAACACTAATTACTATAAACAAACATACATAGTTACTAAGTGAAAGAAATGAAGTAGATTGATATTATTTAGTTCATCCAAATATTACTACTATTAATATTAGATAATAAGAATTTTACAAAAAATAAAATAGGTAGAATGAACATTTTCAAAACTGAGAACCTTACTAAACAAGCAGCACTTTTGAACTGTGCTTTTTAGAATACTAGAATGTTCCTTATGAAAGCAGGAAATGAGTATTATATAATTTTTAAAAACTAAATCAATACACTTTAAATTCTTTTTTACCACATACTGGATTGAGTTGTTAACTAGCTGTTTTACAAACACTGCAAATATCCAATGAAGGGCAGGTCCATGCAACATTCACCTAAATTATTTGTTGATAAAGCCTTTGATGTAGGAGATTAGTGTTGTCACAGAAATCACTCCATGGACCATAGAGTATATGGAGTAGGACAGAGGCAGAAGCTGACTTCCTTCTGATTAGGAAACTACTGAAACCAAGGCCCAATTTTTTGTTTAAGAATTTAATAGTAGAGGCTGGAGAGATATCTTGAAGATAAGGAGTTTGCCTTTCATGCAGAAGGTCAGTGGTTCGAATCCCGGCAGCCCATATGGTCCCTGAGCCTGCTAGCAGTGATTTCTGAGCGTAGAGTCAAAGTAACCCCTGAGCACTGCTGGGTGTGATCAAAAAACAAAACAAAACAAAAAAGAATTTAATAGTAGTGAACAAAGCAACATATCTAAATTAAGCCAATACTAAATGCAACATAGCATCATCATAGTTGCCTTATATGTTTGTTTCTTTTGTGTGTGTGTGTACTGATAAAGTTGAGGAGATCAAATTAACTCAAATTGTAGAAGTGGTTGAACATTCACACTCTATAATTTTATGTATAAAAATGTCTCTGTACATGCCAAGATATATTTGTCCTGTAACTGGAGCCAACTCCTTATGTGGGGCAACTTAAAAAGAATTTCTCCCCACAAATACTGAAAGAGCTCACTCATATGTAGTATAACTAGAGATTAAACAAAGAAGTATACAGTAAGGAATGTTGACACTTAGCCTTGGATTACAAAACTGAGATTATAAAGCAGTGATGTAAAGAAAGAGGATCAGGAAGAGGTAGGTTAGAGGTGGAAAGGAATAGCATGGAAAGGAATAGCAGTGAATGTTAACAGACACTTTGGTATCAATATGATTCAATAAATTTGTATACCAATGTCACAGATACTAACACTATTATAACCACATGTCCTAAACTTTACAAAATAATTGTAACTGGAGTCAGAACGGTAGCACAGTGGGTAGGGTGAGCGCCTTAAATGTTATTGGTCAACTCAGTTTCAATCCTAAATATCTCATATGATCCCTCAAGTAATAATTTCTGAGCACAGAGCCAGGACTAATGCCTGAGCACCACTGAGTGTGACCCAAAAACCAAAAGGAAAAAAATATTTTAACAAATAAAATAGATTGTATTTTTAAAAATCACAATCTACACAATAATAGTCTGTCAACTCTATCTGGTTTTCTTCTTGTTAATAAATTATTTTAAGTGCTTATAATAACAATAAATAGAAATATAAAAACAAAAGACTTTCTCCCAATAAAAATATTATTCTATTAGTATATTTTTCTATTTCCCCTGACCTAACACAAATATTTGATACTTTTATTAATAATATAATTTTTATTTTGTTCATAGTGGCTTACATATAGTTGACAATAATATTTTAGGTACATATTTATAATCAGGGGGATTCTCATCACCGATTTGTCCTCCCTACACCTCCGTTTTTGTCCTACCTTCCATATCCTCCTCCCTCACCCCCGAGGCTGCTAGAATATGTGGTCCCCTCTGTACCTAGTTTACTACTTAATAGTCTTGCACCTGTTTGGTCTTGGTGCCTCCCTTATTTCCCCCTCTAACTGGGAGGCAGGACTAGATAGTTCAAGTTATGTGGTTTTGTTTGAAGAAGAGAAAAGTAATAATCTGGGGTAAAAGTCTAATACGCCGAAAATGGGCGGAATCCTTCTAGAGGCTCTCATCATCGATTTGAGAGACAAAGGAGAAAAAGAAGGTGAAACACCCCAATAGTACAAAAAGAAGTGTCAAATATCCAGTGAGCACTCCAACAATAACAATGAGCACCACACACACACACACACACACACACACACACACACACACAGCCATGGTCTTGAGATAAAAAACATGGCAGGGCACATAAAGGAAGAAAAGAAAAGAAGGGGAAAAATAAATATAAATAGGGACAACAACTTCAATAACTACACCAAAACAAAGATCGACAAGAAGTAGATAGGTAAATAAAAATTAAAAAATAATAATAAAGAAATATTAAAAAGAATAAATATAAAAATAAAAATGTTTTGTGCTTTTTTTGCCACTTTTTCCCTCATGCTCTGGTACAGTAAATATTGGGGTCATTCAAAAAGGAATTTACTTGGCCTAAGAGATATGGGGTTTCTCCACTCTTGGAGTATATTTTCATGAGATTAACTATAGACTCTGATCAGGTTCATTTACTCTCCTGGTGGTGCTTTCGTGATGTTTGGAAGACTTCTGCTCCATCCTGGGTGATAAAACCAGACCTCTGTATCTAGAGATCTCAGTATCTGCACAGGTCCAGGAGTGGGACTTATGATGAAGTCTTTCTTTGTGGTTCTAGAAGTTCTGTTCACTCAGTGTCATTTTAATCCATCTTCTGTGGTTGGTAGTCTTGGTCTTTGCACTGATCCTAGGATGGAGCCTAGGATAGCGTTTTTCATTATGTTTCCAGAAGTCCCATTCCATTGCAATTGTCTCAGCCAGACCTTTCGAACTGTGGATCATGGTTGTTGTGCAGGTCATAATTCAAACCCTAGACTAGGGCTTTTTTATTGGTCCCAAGATATATACAGTCCAGTCATGTTTCTAGCAGCCAGTCATCTGTAAATCACCATCTTGGCTTTTGGACCTACCAAAGGGTGACAAGTCTTCTGATTTTGTCTTATCATTAGCTGGTGAGGTAGAATAACCTGCTCTTAGGTCAAGTTGTTCCCATTTTCCTCGTTGTCAGGATATCATATTAGAGTTTGGCAGTTGGTGTTCGAGCAGTATTAAGGATGTTCCAAATGGGATTTGTTTCCCATAGCTCTTGTGAAGAACTTTGTCGTTTCTATGTCTGGTATCCAGGGTTCAAGGCTGGTGTCTAATCAGCTGGGGTCTAAGTTGGGTCTGCATGACATAGTTTCAAGGTGGGAGATATTCCTGTATTGTAAACAAGTATGAGTTCTTATCCCTAGTAGATAAGAGCTCTTTTTTTATATGTAAGATTTCCCATTTTATTAGTGTGCCTTTGCAGGGAGAAATGGTGCTACATTATATTGTCAGTGCATTTGGGGGTGGACAGAGAAGAAAACAGAAACAGGTCACATACCCAAAATATATAAAAATAGGAATAAAACATATATGTGCTCACATATGTATATGTAGAACAAACATTTTTAAAAAATGAATTAACAAAGTAATTTAAGAAACCAAGTGATGCAAGAGACTACTTTTGGGGAAAAGCAGGTAAAGAGATGGTGAAATACAGGTCTTATACTTATGTTGGAAGTTTAGGTTTCCCCATTGTCTTTTGGGATTGTCTTGTGGTGTGTGGGTTCCCAGGCACCTTTCCATCACAGCCCCTGACTTTCTTGAGATTGGAAAAAGTTTTGCGGCAGGGAGGTCTTTTAAGAGCTCTTGCATTGGGGATACTTTTAGAGCTAAGTTCGGTTTCAAGTAACAGTCCATGTTAGGGGGAGTTGGTAGGGAGGGCCGCACAGCATGAGTCCACAGGGGAGTTGGTTGCTTTTTCTTGCAGGGGACGAGGTGTGGGTTTGACTGGGTGTCCCTTCGCTTGGGTGCTGGGTACTAGTTCGTTGGGGCAGAAGGTCAGTCTTGGTGCCTAATGGATTAATAACTGAGGGTGAAGAGTTTTAATATGGTAGGAGGTCTGGATGGGATTGAGGGGTGAAGGGATAGTTGGATTTCCAAAGGGGGGAAAGGGGAAAGTACATGGAAGGTGTAGAAAAGAAGAAAAGAGAAAATACATTAGAAAGAAAGGGATAAGAGAAAAGAAAAAAAGAAAAAAGAAGAAAACAAAAGAAAATAAAAAATTAAAAAGAAACTAGTGAGAAGAGAGGGAAAATAACAAGGGAATACTAGTTTGCTTGAATGCGTTCAATGAGTAGGGCCTGTCGTATAAGTCTGTACGTCACAATTGCTGCTTCAGTGGTCTGACTGATCACATGCTTCAAAAACTAAAAAAGGTATAGCCTAAGGTTAAAGTGTATGTTAAAGAGTTTTCTCAAGGCATTCTTATAGTGCAAGCTGGGTATGGTATCTTGTGTGACTGAGTCCCGAGATGCCATCTTAGTTTGTCCACCTTTGTATCCAAGAACACAGGTGGACAGAAACGCTGAGAGGTTATTTTAAATATAGTAATATTAAGGCATTAAAACATAGTGTTATGACATATTTCCATTGGAGTCAGTGATTTCCCGTGGTATTCTTTACATGTGATCCTGTATAAGATCCCTAAGGGATTATTATTATTATGGGCCTTTGTAGTAGAAGGCTGATTACATACCTGTTCTCTCAATGCTGCTGTTTCTGCTTTTGCTGGTTTCTTTGTGGTATAGTGTGTAGTCAAGAGTTTGTGTAGTTCCTTTTTCATGTATTTTGGGCACTGCTCCTGAGTATATGTTGACTATTACAGTGTTTGGAGTTTCTACCCTGTTAAACCCGGTTATTTGATTGTTGAGTATTAGTTGTGTATAAGGTGTATATTCTAGGTGCTTCAGAATAGTGCTAGCATTCTGTGTTTTTCTTTCATCTTCTGGCTTACTTCATTTAACATAATATGTTCTAGGTCCATCCACGTTGCTGCAAAGTCTGATTGTATCATTTCTGACTGCCATGTAGTATTCCATTGTGTATAGATACCACATCTTAATGATCCATTCATCTGTTGTTGGACATCGAGTTTGATTCCAAGACTTAGCTATTATACTGAGTGCTGCGATAAATAGTGTGGTGCACACGTATTTTGGAATGAATGTCCTTCCAACTTGGGGATATATGCCTAGGAGAGCAATTGCTGGGTCAAATGGCAGCTCAATGCTGAGTACCTTGAGCACTCTCCAGACTGTTCTCCATAGGTGTTGGACTAGGGGGCATTCCCCCCAGCAGTGGATGAGAGTGCCTTTCATACTGCATACCTGCCAACATAGATTGCTCCCATTATTTTTAATGTGAGTCATCCTCACTGGTGTAAGGTGGTATCTCATTGTTGTCTTGATTTGGATCTCCCTGATGAAGGGGAAGGTGAGCATGTTTTCATGTGTTTGTTGGCCATCCTTCTCTCTTCCTCAGAGAAGTGTGTATTCATTTCATCTCCCAATTTTTATGGCTTTATTTGGTTTTGGGGGGCTCAGCTTTCTGAGTGCTTTGTATGTTCTAGATATCAGCACTTTATCTGAAATTCGAGTGAAAAGATTTTTCCCACTCTGTTAACTGTCTTCTTGTGTTAAGTAAGGTTTCTTTCGCCATGCAGAAGATTTTAGTTTGATGTAGTCCCATTTGCTTATGTTTGATGCTAAAGTTCTTCCATTGGTGCCTTAACCTCTAAGACCTTTTTGACATATAGGTCTTCAAGTGTTCTGCCTATTTTATTCTCAATAAACTTTATCGATTCGGGTCTGATTTCAAGGTCTTTGATCCATTTTGAGTTGACTTTTGTATAAGGAGTGAGGTATGGGTCAATTTTGTATTTCTTACATGTGGTTTTCCAGTTGTACCAACACCATTTGTTGAATAAACTTTCTTTTTTCCATTTCAAGTTCTTGCCTCTTTTATCAAATATTAGTTGGCTGTATATCTGGGGATTTATGTCTGGGAATTCTGTTCTGACCCACTGATTTGTGGTCCTGTCTCTGTTCCAGTACAATGCTGTTTTGATCACTATGGCTTTATAGTATAGTTTCAAGTTAAGTAAGGAGATGCCACCCAGCTTTTTGTTTTTCAGTATGTGTTTGGCTATCCTGGGTCTTTTGTGGTTCCATATGAATTTTGTGATTGATCTAATTATTTAAAGAATGATGTCTAAATTTGAATAGGAATTGCATTAAATCTACATAGTAACAACTTTTCACAAGCCAACTTTGACTTTCAAGAAATGAAAGAAAAATGGCAGAATGGTCAATCTGAAGACTCACAATCGAAAAAAGGGAACTGTTTTACTTTTGAGGGCTGCTGCCTCAGTGCGGGCTCTCAAATCCAGCCCTAACATCCTGATAGTCACTTTTTGGGAGTTCAGGATCAACAGGTCTCTCTGGGTTTAAGGGAGTCAAGTCTATGCTGAAAGCAGAGAGGGAGACAGGACATCAAAACCCATTTTAGCTTTTCCACACCACATGGCATTGTGTGCCAAGGTCGTGAATGTGTCAACATCAAGGAATCCCTCTTCTTGGGAATCAAGAGGAAGCCTCAAAACTGGCAGGGAAAATAATTTCTCCCTAGGGCAGTCCAACTTTGAAGACGTTCTATTTGTGACTTATGCCCTTCCCCAAACACAACAACGAAGTGTTCTGTGTGCTAACAACATAGCTTTAAAAAAAAGTAAAACAAAATTCTGCATTTTTATAAAACTTGATAAAAATAGTATTTCAAACTGTACAGTCACCAGAAGTACACAATAATAAAAAAAATGCACACACTTCAAGGTGGCATCTCCAGCACCTTCAGCTTTCTGTGCCTGGTCTGTTTTGGCATCTCCGTTTTCTGAAGGATTATTTCCATCCTTGCCAGTATCAGCTTTACCCTTTTCCCCTTTGGGCACTTTCTCTCCCTTCTTTGCAGGGGCCTGGCTTGGGCTCTGGCTTTGGAGGAGCAGGTTTGGCTGATAATCTTGCAGATCTTCTCTGTGGTTCATCCTTCACCTTGGCTTTATCTCCTTTAGCATCCCTTTCAGCCTTTCTCTTGGGCATGGTGGTGGCATTGGTGGCGGGCCATGGAACAGAGTGGAGGGCGCTGGGTGCAGATGCAAGGGCGGCAGGCAGGCGCACGGTTGGCTAGTGGGGCCGATCTGTCCAGGGGTCACTCTCGCCTCTTCTTCACACTGCTCAACATTTGATACTTTTAAGATTTTATTCATCTGAAAGAGTTTTCAGTCCTCCCTTGACACAGAACCTTTCTCTGGGCAGTGTTTAGCAGGTCAGCTCTGTCAATCTACAAAATTATGAACTCTGCCCAACTCCCTCTTCCCAGAAACCTTATTTTTCTGATTATAATTGAACTTATTGAAATTTCATTTTGCTTTTTATTTAAATCGCTCTCCAGATACACCAGCCTTATTTTATAAAGTGTGCATTAAAAAGAATTTTAGTGATAATGTCTTTATAACCCCTTACAAAATAGATTATTTGTCGACTACACTCAGTGGTGCTCAGAGGCTACAGTTGGTGCTTTACACTAAGATGATTTCTGTGCTGTTCAATACAACTTGGACTTTCTTCATGAAAATATATGCACTAATTCTTTGGACCATCTCTCTGGACCATGGGAAACTTTTATCACTTACTCTTTTTTAAGTGTTTTTCCAAGGGTCACACCACTATATAAGTACACACCAGGGAGCAGAGGAAATGGCTCAAGAGAAACAAGCCTACAATATACAGGATCTCAGATTCAATCTTATGTGCCACGTGGTTAACAGAACATTGTATCTGTGTTTGGAGCTTTGCATGATCCACAGAACACTGGATGGTTCCCTAACACCATAGGAAAGCCACCATTCCCCTTTACACACACACACACACACACACACAAACATACACACATACACAAAAAGACAATAAAACTCAACTCCATGTCTTTCCATCTGATTACCATTCCAAATTATGAGAACTCAATTCAAAACATATTTATTTAGTACTTAAAATAATTTAGGCACTAATTTCATCCTGTGTGTGGCTCATCTGTGGATGAGTAGCCTTCCCAGGAGGAGAGTTTACAAGCCCAGAAAGGGAGAAGTCAGAGGAGAGGCCACACACATCATTTAGTCAATGAACACAACCACAAAACATCAAAAAATCCACAATACAAGTGTGACAATGGGGGAAACAATGCAGGGCAGTGCCAGACATAGAGAAAAACGATGGCAACTCTGATGACTTGAACATGACCAACCAATTAGTCAGTCTCTCAGATAAGGAGTTTAGAGTCACAAAATGGAAGATGTTCAAAGAAAGTAAAGAAGAGAACACTAATAAGAATCAAGAGAATATGAAGATAGAAATCAGAAAACTCCAAACTGAAATTTCAGGTCAAATAACAGGTCTGAAAAGCTCAGTAGATGAATTGAAGAAAAACATGGTTGAGCTTTCCCATGGGTTAACAGCAGCTGAGGATATAATTAGTACACTGGAAGATGAGATGAATAACAATTCCATACAGCAGAAGAAATTGGACAAAAGCCTTAAGGCAAATGATCAAACAATGGAAAAATGACTCAAAGAATGGGCCCAGATGAAAATAGAATCTATAATAAGCTCAACAGAAACAACTTAGGAATCATTGGAGTCCCAGAGACCCAGGAAGAAAATTCCAGAAAGAATCAATGGTCAAGAACATCACATAAGAGAAACTACCAAAGCTAAAGAATACATGTGATCAAATCCTGCATGTCCGAAGAGTACCAACTAAAAGAGACCCCAGAAAAACGCCCCAAGACACATCCTAGTCACAATGATGAATCCCACAGATAGAGAAAGAATTATGAAAGCAGAAAGATCGAAACGAGAAATTACATTCAAGGGAACATCCTTGAGATTTACTGCAGACCTGTCACTGGAAACACTCAAGGCCAGAAGGCAGTAGTGGGACATAGTGACAAAACTCAATGAAATAAATGCTTCTCCTAGAATACTGCACCCAGCAAAACTCACTTTCAGGTTGAAGGAACAATACATGGTTTCATAGACAAACAACAGACCAGAAACTTTACAGACTCAAAACCACTCTTTTTTAATATAATTTTTATTTTGATCATAGTGGCTTACATATTATTGACAGTAATATTATAAATACATATTTACATAAAATCAAGGGGGTTCCCATCACCGATTTGTCCTCCCCACACCTCCGTGTTCGTCCTACCTCCGATATCTTCCTCCCTCACCCCCACCCCTGGGCTGATAGAATATGTGGTCCCCTCTGTACCCAGCTTTCTACCTAGTAGTCTTGGTCTACTCAAAATCACTCTTAAAAGAAAAACTGAACGGCCTACTTTAAGACAAGGCTGGCCAACAGACACACCAAACTTCTATATAAGCATGACAATACTCCCAGGACAATTCTTTCTCTCAATGTCAATGGACTAAATGCACCAGTTAAGAGACACAGAGTGGTTGATTGGGTTTAAAAAAAACTCAACCCAACCTTCTGCTGCCTACAAGAAATGCACCTGAATAGTCAGAACAAACATAGACTCAAAATAAAAGACTGGAGGAAAATCATCCAAGCAAACAACACCCATAAAAAAGCTAAAGTGGGGCCCGGAGAGATAGCACAGTGGCGTTTCCTTGCAAGCAGCTGATCCAGGACCAAAGGTGGTTGGTTCGAATCCCGGTGTCCCATATGGTCCCCTGTGCCTGCCAGGAGCTATTTCTGAGCAGACAGCCAGGAGTAATGCTGAGCACCATTGGGTGTGGCCCAACAACCAGGAAAAAAAAAAGGTAAAGTGGCCATACTAATATCAGATGATGCAAACTTTATACGTAGGAAAGTTGTAAGGGACAAAGATTGTCATTTTGTATTACTCAAGGGATATGTACAGCAGGAAGAAATCACTCTCCTAAACATATATGCACTGAATGAAGGGCCAGCAAAATGTTTTACCAAATTGTTGACAAATCTAAAACAATAATATCGATAACAATACAATAATTGTGGGAGACCTCAACATGCATTGTCAACACTTGACAGGTCAACCAGACAGAAACCCAACAAGAATATACTAGACCTGAAAAGAGAAATGGAAGAAAGAGGCCTAGTAGATAAATACAGGACACTCCACCCCCAGAAGCCTAGATACATTCTTCTCTAATGTACATGGGATACATGCTAGCTCATAAAACATACTCCATAATATCAAGAGGATAGAAATTTTGCAGGCTACCTTCACTGACCACAAGGCCCTGAAAGTATATGTGAACTACAAAGGGACACTGCAGAAAAACTTTAATACCTGGCAGCTAAACAGCCTAATATTGAATAACCAGTGGGTCCGAGATGAAATCAAAGAGGAAATCAAAACCTTTCTGACAACAAATGACAATTGAGACAGAAACAATCATAATCTATGGGACAACGCAAAAGAAATACAGAGAGGAAAATTTATAGCTTTGCAAGCACACATCAGGAAAGAAAAAGGGTCATACCTGAATAGCTTAATGTCGCAACTCATAGAATTAGAAAGTGCTCAACAAAAGGATCCCAAAATAGGGAGGTAGAAGAAATTAACAAAGCTGAGGGCAGAAATCAATGAAGTGGAAACCCAAAAAACAATCCAAAAGATCAAAGAAAGCAGAAGTTTGTTCTTTGAAAAAATAAACAAGATTGATAGACCACTGGCAAAACTAACAAAGAAAGAGAGAAAAAAACTTGTTAACGTGTATTAGGAATGAATAAGGAGATATCACTACTGATATGGTGGAGATTCAAAGGATAATCAGAAACTACTTTGAGAAACTCTATACCACTAAAAATGAGAACCTGGAAGAAATGGATAAATTGTTGGACTCTTATAATCTTCCACGGTAGAATGAAGAGAATATATTACATCTAAACACACCCATCACTATTCAGAATATTAAGACAGTAATCAAATGTCTGACAAAAACAAAAGCCCAGGTCCAGATGGATTTACTAATGAATTCTTTCGAACCTTTTAGAAGAACTACTAACAATCCTGGCAAGACTCTTTCATGAAATCGAAAAAACAGGAACACTTCCATATAACATCACCTTGATACCTAAACCAGACAGAGATGCTACCAAAAAAGAAAATTACAGACCAATATCACTGATTAATACAGATGCAAAGATCCTCAACAAAATCCTGGCAAATAGGATTCAATAGATCATTAAGAAGGTCATCCACTTCAATCAAGTAGGTTTCATCCCAGGAATGCAAGGATGATTTAACATCCGTAAATCTATCAACATAATACACAACATCAACAACAAGAAAAATAAAAATTACATGATCATATGAATAGATGCAGAGAAAACATTTGATAAGGTCCAACACCCATTCTTGATCAAAACTCTCAGCAAGATGGGAATGGAAGGAACCTTTCTCAATATAGTTAAGGCCATCTACCACAAGCCAAAGGCAAATATTGTCCTCAATGGAGAAAAAAAATGAAAGCCTTTCCACTAAACTCTGGCACAAGACAAAGGCTGTCCTCTCTCACCACTCCTATTCAACATAGAACTGGAAGTACTTGCTTTAGCGATTAGGCAAGAAAAAGATATAAAGGGAATCCAGATAGGAAAGGAAGAAGTCAAGCTCTCGCTGTTTGGAGATGACATGATACTCTACTTAGAAAACCCTAAAGACTCTACCAAAAGCTTCTAGAAACAATAGGCTCATATAGCAAGGTGGCAGGCTCCAAAATTAACACACAAAAATCAATGACCTTTCTATACACCAATAGTAATAAGGAAGATGTGGACATTAAGAAAACACCCCCATTCACAATAGTGCCACACAAACTCAAATATCTTGGAATCAACTTGACTAAAAATGTGAAGGACCTATACATAGAAAACTTAAAATTCTGCTCCAAAAAATAAGAGAGGACATGAGGAAATGGAAGCACATACCCTGCTCATGGATTGACAGGATTAACATCATTAAAATAGCAATACTCCCCAAAGCATTGTACAGATTTAATGCGATCCCTCTAAAGTAGGGGTCCTCAAACTTTTTAAACAGGGGGCCAGTTCACTGACGCGGCCCAATCAGGAGTGAAAAACTCCTGAGAGGAAATCATGTCAGAAAGGCCCGCTTTGAGTAGTCACAAGTAAGCTGACCTCTTTGCGTGGATTGTCTGAAACATAATTTCATAGGAGGCTGTGATAATTTCACCCTTTCCCTTTAAGAAAAATCGGGCATCAGTAAATTTCTTTCCTTCAGTCAAAGGAAGACAGTACCAAACCGATGCACCCCCACAGAGCAGTCTCTCTGACTCGATCTTGGCGCCAAAGTATGTTTTATTTCTTTCCTCAAAGCTCAATATGTATAACTAGTTTCGATGTTTCCCAAAACACAAAACATCTCCTCTTTTTCCCTGATAATTGCTAACTTACCTAAGGAATTTCTCACTTCCCCATAGCTACCTGTTTTTTCTTACTTCCTAAATATTACCTGTGTTTCTCTCTTTCTTACCCAAAATATATACAAAACAGAATTTCCTTTCCATCCTCAGCACCTGGTCTTTTTAAGATGCAGAATTTTCAGCTAGCCATCCATTGTCCTTCTCAACTCTGGTTTCTCTACCTGTCACTTCATATGCTAATTCTAGCCTTAATCTCAGTGATTCAACCCCTTTTCTTTTCTTCCTGGCTATGCCTCACCTTGCATTCCAGAGTTTACTTTATAAGGCTGAGCTGAATTTAATAAATTTGTCTTCGCTTCATTTCACGCGTGGTCCCCACATGTAACTGTGTGGCCTTTTCATTTCTACATTAATATTTTCTGTTAGCAAACCTTCCTGCATCTCGCTCTCTCCCGTGTCAGGTTATGAAAACCCATGTAGCAAATATTAATAGTTACAGACATTAGCCGTCTGTAACAGTTCACTGTTCCTCAGATCGTTGGAGGCCGGGCTACAGTAAAAATAAAACTACGAACAAATTCCTATGCACACTACATATATCTAATATTGAAGTGAAGAAACAAAATGGGAACCAACACAGTATGTGGCCCATGGGCCATAGTTTGAGGACCACTGCTCTAAAGATACCCATAACATTCTTCAAAGAAGTGGATCAGGCACTTTAGACATTCATTTGGAACAATAAACACCCTAGAGTAGCAAAAGCAATCATTGGGGGAAAGAATATGGAAAGAATTACTTTCCCCAACTTTAGACTTTACTACAAAGCAATAGTTATCAAAACAGCATGGTATTGGAATGAAAACAGGCCCTTAGATCAGTGGAATAAGCTTGAATACTCAGAGAATGTTCCCCAGACATACAATCACCAAAGTTTTGATTAAGAAGCAAGAAATCCTAAATGGAAAAAAGAAAGCCTCTTCAAAAAGTGGTGTTGGGACAACTGCCTAGCCACTTGCAAAAAATTGAACTTAGACCCCCAGCTAACATCATGTACGAAGGTAAAATCCAAATGGATGAAAGACCTCGATGTCAAACCTGAAACCATAAGATATATAAAACAACACATAGGTAAAACACTTCATGACATTGAGACTAAAGGTATCTTCAAGGAGGAAACTGCACTCTCCAAGCAAGTGAAAGCAGAGATTAACAGATGGGAATATATTAAAATGAGAAGCTTCTGCACCTCAAAAGAAATAGTGCCAAGGATACAAGAGCCCCCCCCACTGAGTGGGAGAAACTATTCATCCAATACCCATCAGATAAGGGACTAATTTCCATAAAATATAAGGCACTGACATAACGTTACAAGAAAAAAAAAAACATCTAATCCCATCAAAAATTGGGGAGAAGAAATGGACAGACACTTTGACAAAGAAATGGCCAAATGCCAAAAGACACATGAAAAAATGCTCCACATCACTAATCATCAGGGAGATGCAAATCAAAATAACTATGAGGTACCACCTCACACCACAGAGTTTGGCACACATCACAAAGAATGAGAACAAGCAGTGCTGGCGGGGATGTGGAGAGAAAAGAACTCTCATTCATTGCTGGTGGGAATGCTGTCTAGTTCAACCTTTATGGAAAACAATATGGGGATTCCTTCAAAAACTGGAAATTGAGCTCCCATATGACCCAGCTATACCACTCCTAGGTGTATACCCTAGGAACACAAAAATACAATCCAAAATCCCTTCCCTACGCCTATATTCATTGCAGCTCTATTTGCCATAGCAAGACTCTGGAAACAGCAAGATGCCCTTCAAAAGATGAATGGATAAAGAAACTGTGGTACATATACACAATGGAATATTATGCAGCCGTCAGGAGAGATGAAGTCATGAAATTTTCCTATACATGGATGCACATGGAATCTATTATGCTGAGTGAAATAAGTCAGAGAGAGAGAAAGAAGCAGAATGAGCTCACTCATCTATGAGTTTTACGAAAAATGAAAGACATTCTTGCAATAATAATTTTCAGACACAAAAGAGAAAAGAGCTGGAAGTTCCAGCTCACCTCATGAAGCTCCCCACAAACAGGAATGAGTTTAGTTAGAGAAATAACTACGTTTTGAACTATGCTAATAATGAGAATGTACAAGGGAAATAGAAAGCTTGTCTAGAGTACAGGTGGGGTTTGGTAGGAAGGAGGGAGATTTGGGACATTGGTGATGGCAATGTTGCACTGGTGATGGGTGGTGTTCTTTACATGACTGAAACCCAAACACTATCATGAATGTAATCAAATTGTTTAAATAAAAAATAATTTAGGCACAGTGCAGTACATTTTGTTTCTCCCATCAAAATATAAATGATTTGTTCTCAAAAAGCATATTTCCTGAAATAATGACAAAATGCTAATCTCACAATATTTATTTTCAGGGAAAGCAAGTCTTTTAGGGCATGAGAAGTGAGGTGAAAGAAACAATGACGCATATGCATAATCTCATAGCTGCCAATGTTTTGCAAATGACATTTCGGCTAGACATTCAGATAAAAGAATATTCTAAAGAGGAACCAATTGACCTCATCCATTCATCATATTCAATTGTTTCAGTTCTCACTTCCAGAAAAAATATTTATCTCCTTTTATTCTTTCTTCCTATGGTTCTGACATGTGACATAGTAGAATCTAGGAATGGACAAAGTTATGTTCCAGATCCACATACTTGTGTGGTATTTAAAACTTGATATTTAAAGGATTTGGCATATCCACTACAACCAATTTCTCTAAAATCAATTTTAGGGGCTAAGATATCAGACCAGTTAGTCCTTTTCCTTATGTGTAATCAAGGCTAGTTAGATGTGTATTGAAAAACTACTTTGGGGCCCGGGAGATAGTGTGGAGGTAAGGTGTTTGCCTTTCATGCAAAAGGTCATCAGTTCGAATCCTGGTGCCCCATATGGTTCTCAACCGTGCCCGCCAGGAGCAATTTCTGAGCATGGAGCCAGGAGTAACTCCTGAGCACTGCCGGGTGTGACCCAAAAACCGAAAAACTACCACAAAATTTGTGTTGGCTTTCTTTCCACAGTATATGTATCATTCACCAAACCAAAGCTCTTTAAGAATTAAAGTAATTTTAGAAAAGTACCTGTGGCTCTCTACTCTGCTCTATTAAAGAGGCTGAGGACAATGCCCACAAAAAGCAATGGGTTTGAAAATTGCTGATGCATCCTTTATCACTGCAATTTCCACAAGGTTATAAAATTCATGGTTGGATAAAATCTTGAAAGTGCTAAAGCAATGATCTAAGAAATGAATGCAGATAAGCCTTCTTCATTTTAAATTATGACCAGTAGAACAGGACTAGAAGTAATACTCCTGCTGAAAAATCTAAAATTAAGTATGTGATTTTCTTAATTTGTATACAACAGGACAGTAAATCTTTTTAGGAACCTCACATAATGAGTTTGAATGTGACTGCCAAGAATCCTCAACCTTGCCCATGTTAGTTGACATTGGTGCTTTAAGGTAGTCATTATCCCAAGATTTAGCAAACAGTTCTTGTGTTGTTGCTGTTGTTATGTTTTTGGTCATTGCCTGTTTTGTTTTGTTTTTTTTTTATTTATTTTTGTTTTTGTTTTTTCCTTTCTTCTGAACTCATATTGATAGCCTCCAGATGGATCCCCCCCGGCATTCTTTTCTTTTTTATTTATTTTTTGCTCTTTTTCTTTCTCTCTCCTTCTTTCTTTCTTTCTTTCTTCCTTCCTTTCTTTCTTTCTTTCTTTCTTTTCTTTTTCCAACAGAAGTACAGAACTTGAGTAATATTGTTCTCCCGCATAACTTGAGGGGAAAAATGGACAGTACTAGGAACAACCAGTCATATGAACATTGAGTGGAAATAAAGAAAAAAAGATTAGACTTAAGCACCAAACCCAAAGTCAATGACACCAGAATCGATACCCAATCTACAGCAAGCTATACACAAAGGAAAGCTCTCACAATAGCAGTCCAAGGGGCAAAGGGGGGAGGTATGGGAGGCATGCTAGGTACAGGGGTGGAAGGAAGACAACACTGGTGGTGAGAATGACCCTAATTCTTTGTCATTTTACCTTAAATATTAATGTAAAAGACTTGCAATTCACTTTGATCACAATAAAATTTATTTTAAAAAAAAAGTTCTGAAGTTCTTATTGCCATCTAGAAGTCACTTCTGTGTTTATTTCAAGTATAGAAAAAATGGGATATTTGGACTGTTTTTTTTTTAAATTACAAGGACAAAAGTAAAAGATACTTTGGCACCCATAGGGAAAGGCTACTTCTGTGGACAAGAAGGTCATTTACTTGGCTTCTCTGCTTTAATACCCAAGCAAAGAATAGTGACATCATTACTTTTTCAAAACCTAAAAGATAATAAAATGGCTCAAAGTTTGAATAAAACAAAATTTACCCCTTTTCTTTAGGTTTATATTTCATGAATGCCTGAGTCCTGTGTGGGCTCCTGAGTACACTGACAGGAAGCCAAAATGCAAAAGAATGAAGCAGGACTTATCAAAACTTGGTGGTAGATGACAGAATTTAATGATGTTTTGCATTTGACCTTTACAATTACAAAATATCATGGGTGTTACATAAAGAGGGAACAAATACGTTTTCAAAAATGAGCTTAAAAGAAGAAAATGAACATTAACTGTAATTCCAACTCCTAAAGATAATAATTACTGTTCTGTTTGAAAAGAACATTTTCTATGCATAGGTTTCAATAGGAAATGTTGAATGCAACCATTCACATGATTTTGTTATGTGCACTTTTTTTCACTCAATAATATCTTTGAACTGTTATAAATAGAATAAAATTTTTGAAAGAAACTTGGGGCAGGAAAAAAGTGAGAAAGACAGCCAAAGAGAAGTGAATAATCAACTCAGAAAATAACAATTTAGAACCATATTTTAGGTTCATAACTATCTAGTTGCAATTGCAATGGTTCCTTCAAGTTTGGGAGACATGATAAGAGAACCAAAGAGTTACATTACATGGCGTCTGCCTTGTGAGCACTAGCCAAGGAAGGACTGCGGTACAATTCCCCCAGTGTCCCATACGGTCCCCCTAAGCCAGGGGCAATTTCTGAGCGCTTAGCCAGGAGTAACCCCTGAGCATCAAATGGGTGTGACTCGGAAAACCAAAACAAAACAAAACAAAAACCCTATTTGAAGAGTGGAGAGATAACTTGCAGGAGGCCCAGATTTAATTTCTAGTCCCAGATGATCAGCACAAGCACTTCCAAAAGTCACCCCTAAAGATAAAGCCAGAAGTAACCCCTAAGCAATGTAAGTGCTTTGCTCCCCCTCAAAAGAAATGGAATGACTTGCCTTTTTCTAATTAAATCAAAACTGTGAGAAAAGTTCAATGAATAAGTAACCACACTAACCACTTAAACTTAAATTTATTAAAACTAAACAAATCAACCTTTTTGTTCTAAAACTTACCAACCATATATATTCAAAGGTTGTTCCCTGTGACTATAGCACACACAGGGTAGAATCAAGCTCATTTCCACCTGGAAGGAAATTCTATTGTATATCACTTGTTTAAAGTATTCACTATAGGATCAGAGGGTTTAAGACATATGGTTTGCACATATAGTCAATTGGGTTCAATTGCCTGCACCAACTTAGAGTGTTCTCAGCAACACCAAGAGTCAACTCTTGGTTGACAATACAGAATCAAAAGTGGTTAAAAAATAATATAGTGTTCATCTGCTCACATGTCAATTCGTGGAGAGCATGTAAATGTGTATGTTATGCTATTTGGCATTACTCAACAAGATTTCAATAGAGGAAACGGTCAGTTAGATTATTGCTATTTTCATTTATCTTTTCTTATAATTCATGGATTTACCTTGGAATAAATAAAAGCCTCCTTGCCGAAATGAATGGATCATCCTGTGCTCAGTGGCATCCAAAGATAGAGGAATCTTTTCAGCTACCAATCTTTCCTGCATAAAGTTTATTGATAGGAGTATTCAGATGAAAGTTTAAAAAAAATAAAATTTCTGAAGCTATCGTTAAAGAAAAGATTTATAAAGGCCATTTTCTGCTCAAATGAACATACATCATCAGCACATAGACTCACTGCATTAGTCATTACATGTGACTGCATCACAACAAGTCACCTTGACCAATCATGCATGAGGCATCCAGGAAGCCAAATATTATTCTCAACTTCAAGAGTGGGAAGAGTTGGGGGTTGGAGTGATAGCACAGCGATATGGGCACTTGCCTTGCACACAGCCACCTGGGAAGGACCCAGGTTGGATCCTTGACATCCCATATGTTTTCCCGAGCCTACCAGGAGAGTTTTTTTAAATTAATATCTTTATTTAAGCACCATGATTACAAATATGTTTGTAGTTGGATTTTAGTTATAAAAAAAAACACATCCCTTCACCAGTGATTTCTGAGTTTAGATCCAGGAATAACCCCTCAGTGCCACTGGGTGTGGCCCAAAAACAAACAAATAAAAGCTAGAGTGAGAAGAGTCAAACATTGGGCTTTTGAGAGGTATGGAGACAATGAGAGATAGAGTGAAGCGTCATCACCCAGAGATTAAAAAAACTACCATTGTGAAACCATCATTCCCTGTCTGCAATCCTTTTTCCACTGGAGCAGTCATAATCCTACAATGGACACTAATGCTCACTCAGATATCTCCTATCAAAAGAAAGTCTTGTGATAAGAAAATCTTTCCTTGAATTGTTTTTGTGCAGAAAGTCAAATGTATTTAGAATGCATGAAGAGAGTCAAGCTGAGCTAGTGATGAGAATCTATTACCAATTCTTTTTTAATATCACTTAATAGATTTATTTAAGCACCATGATTACAAACATGTTTGTAGTTGGGTTTCATTTATAAAAAAGAACAACCCCTTCACAAGTGCAATAATCCCACCACCAATGACCCCCCATTTCCCTCCTCCTTTACCCCCTGCCTTTATAAAAGACAGGCACTCTACTTCTCTCATTCATTGCCATTGTCATGAAAGTTGTCAGTGTAGTTATTTTTCTAACTGAAAACACTAATTTTTAAAAATTTTTATTTTGATCATATTGGCTTACGTATCTTTCACAGTAGTATTTTAGGTACATATCAACATTGAATCAGGGGAATGCCCATCACCAAATTTGTCCTCCCCGCACCCCCATTCCCTTCCTGCAACACATATCCCTCACCATCACCCAAACCCCGGGGCTGCTAGAGTAGGTGGTCCCCTCTTTGTCTAGCTCAATATTAGTGATCATATATGTTTGGTCCTGGTACCCTCTCTTGTTTCCCCCTCTATTTGAGAGGTGGACTAGATAATTCAAGTTATGTGGTTTTGTTTTCAAGGAAAGAAAAGCAATAGAATAGGATAAAAAAAATAAGAAAAATAAAAAAAAATCACATAAGCTGAAAATTGTCAGAGTCCTTCTAGAGACTTTCAACCTCAGTTTGAGAGAGGACATGAAAAAGGTAATTGAAACACCACAACTATACAGATAGAAATATCAAATTAAATATCCAGTGAACACTACAGCAATAAAGACAAGTACCACACAATAGTCCCTGTTTTGAAATCAAACATGCCAGAGTGCAGAAAGAAAGAGAAAGAGAAAATAAAATAAAATTGGAGACATCAACTTTAATATCTACACTAAAATAAAGACATCAAAAAATAGATCAATCAATAAATATATATTTAGAAAAATGATTATTTTGTGCTTTTTTCTCCCCCCCCTGCATAGGCACAGTAACTATTGGGGATATTATTGAAGGAATTCCTTTGGCCAAGGAGATACAGGGTTTCTCTACCCCTGAAGTATACTGTGATGGGATTAACTATAGACTCCTTGCATGATCATTTACTCTCCCTTCGGTGCTTTTGTGGTGTATGGAAGACTTCTGCTTCATCAAGGATGGTAAAATCAGACCTCTGTATTTAGAGATTTTGGTGTCGGTACAGGTCAAGGAATGGAGCTTATGATGAAGTCTTTCTTTGTGGTTCTAGCAGTTCTGCTTCTTCAGTGCCGTTTTAATCCATCTTCTGTAGTTGGTGATCTTGGTCATTATGCTGCTCCTAGGATGGAGCCTAGGATAGAGTCTTTTGTTATGTTTCCGGAAGACCCATTTAGTTGCAATTATCTCAGGCAGACCTCTCGAATTGGAGATCTTGTTTGTTGAACAGATCGTAGACCAAAAGCTAGGCTAGAGCTTTTTGTTGTTGCTGATGGTGGTGTTGGTGGTGGTGGTTCTGAGATGCGTACTGTCGAGTCCTGGTTGTAGCAACCAGTCATCTGTATATAGTGATCTTGGCTTTTCTCAGGTCAAAGGGTGACATGTTTTCTGATTTTGTCCTATCGTTGGCTGATGAAGAAGGACAATTTGCTCTTAGATCAAGTTGTTTCGATTTTCTCCTTGTCAGGTTATAAATTTAGAACTGGCACATGTTGGCATCAGAGCAGCATTATGAATGCCCTGGAGGGGATTTCGTTCCTGGAGCTGTTTGTGGAGAATGAATGCTATCATTTCTTTTTTTTTTTTTTTTTTGGTTTTTGGGCCACACCCGGTGACGCTCAGGGGTTACTCCTGGCTATTCGTTCAGAAGTCGCTCCTGGCAGGCACCAGGGACCATATGGGGAACCGGGGGATTGAACCACTGTCCATCCTAGGTTAGCGTAGGCACCTTACCTCCAGCACCACAGCCCGGCCCTCAAGAACGCTGTCATTTCTATGTCTGGGGTTCAGGAGTCAAGGCTGGACAGTCGGTGTCTAGTTCCCTGGAATCTAAGTTGGTTCCACATGACATACTTTCAGGTTGGGAGATGTCCCTGTGTTGTAAAAAAGTATAAGTTCTTATCCCTAGTAGATGAGAGCCTGTTTTTACACGTAAAATTTCCCCTTTTGGGGGGCTGGGCGGCGGCGCTGGAAGTAAGGTGCCTGCCTTACCATGCTAGCCTTGGACGGACCGCAGTTCGATCCCGCGGTGCCCCATATGGTCCCCCAGGCCAGGGGCGACTTCTGAGCGCATAGCCAAGAGTAACCCCTGAGCGTCACTGGGCGTGACCCAAAAACCAAAAAAAAAAATTTCCCCTTTTTTAAATATGCCTTTGCAGAAAAAAGTGGTGCTACATTATATTTCTGGAGGATTTAGGGGTGAAGAGAGAAGAAAACAAACATACAACAAAAACTAAAAATATATATGCTCACACATATCTAAAGAAAAAAGTTTCTTTTTTAAAAAAAAGATTAAATAAAAGATTTAATTAAAGGAATAAAGTGGGAGAGATAGCATGGAGGCAAGGCATCTGTCCTTCCTGCAGAAGGACAGTGGCTCAAATTCCAGCATCCCACATGGTCCCCCATGCCCACCAGGGGCGACCTCTGAACATAGAGCCAGGATCACCCTCTGAGCACTACCAGGTGTGACGCAAAAGAAGCAAAAACAAATCAAATCAAAAAACTAAAACTAAAACAAAACAAATTAAAGAAACAAACAAGAAAAAAAGAAAAAGGGAGAAAGTGATACAGGATATTATATTATATTTGGGGAAAAACAGGATAAGTGGTAGTGTTATATAGGTCTATACTTATGATGAAAGTATAGACTTCCCCATTGTCTTTTGAGATTTCCTTGTGGGGCTCCAGGCAGGGAGGTCTTGGGTAGAGTGCTTGCAGTAGGAGTCCTTTTGGAGCTAGGTCTGGTATCAAGCCACAGTCCACATTAGGGAGAGGTGATTAGGAGGGCCACACTGCATGAGTCAGTTGGGGTGTTGGTTGTATTTTCTTGCTGGGAAAGAGGTGTGAGTTTGAGTCGGTGTCTCTTCACTTGGTACTGGGTACTGGATACTTTGGGGGTAGGAGGTTGGTCTTGATGCCTAATGGGTTAAGAACTGAGGATGAGGTAAGACGTTTGCCTTTCATGCAAAAGGTCATCGGTTCGAATCCCGGTGCCCCATATGGTCCCCCGTGCCTGCCAGGAGCAATTTCTGAGCAAGGAGCCAGGAGTAACCCCTGAGCACTGCCGGGTGTGACCCACCCCCCCCAACAAAAAAGAACTGAGGATGAAGAGTTATAATATGGTGGGGATGTCAGGGATGGGATTGAGGGGTGAAGGGATAGTTGGATTTCTGAAGGGGGAGAGGGAATAGTACATGGGAGGGATTATATAGGGTATAGGTATGGGTTGTTTGTGGTTTAGGTTTGTCTCTTAAGGAGGATTCCTATCTCTGTGTGCTCCTGCCCACATAAAAACATATAGAAGTTAGCTTAGGTATATTTTAATGTAGAGAGGTGGGGAGGACAAAAGATGTGCTGAGCACAGAAAGATAGATAAGTATAGTACTTGTAAGAAAAAGAAATGAATAGATCAACTTTTGGATATGTATAGGTTTCATGTCTCAAGTACTAACTGTTGTATTAATTAATGTCCTGATAATTTGCTTGGTCGGTTGATGGAGGCCTTTCTCCTCCAACCCCCCTCAGCCAGTGGGTCCACAGCCCCAGGTAGTGGCGAGGAAATTAACAACAGACAGATTCTGGGAGATATCAGCTTTATTCTTCCCAAGAAGAGAGAGCCAGCCCCTCTCCTCTGGGTCAGAGCCCTTTT
>PVKC010009176.1:9572-27282 GCA_004027635.1 Crocidura indochinensis
GAAATTCAAAACAATACGTGTGTGTGTGTGTGTGTGTGTGTGTGTGTGTTTTGGGGGGGGGCAGAAAAGAGGAGATTATGAAAAGAAATTCAAAACAATGCGCCCAAACGTGAGTCCCATAAACTATGTTAAAGTGTTAGTATTTCTTTCATTCCTTAGCAGACATTGATAGACAAACAGTTTAAAGGAGAGAGGGGAAAACTAAGAAGGGAAATACCATTTACTCACTCTAGCAGCAGGAAAGCAAGGAAAGAAAATAAACAGGGCTTGAATTGTGGGTCTTTAACCTGCTAGTCAGACAGTTTCATTCGGTAGGTATTTGTGTGCTGGTAAATGGTGAAGGGAGGTAAAAGGACGGAGGCCTTGTGGGATTCTGGGGACTCCCACAGCTACCAGTCCAGCTGTCCAAACACGAGCAAGCTTTGTTAAGGTACAGTGGGCAACAGGCTGAAAATGCTGAGCTATCTGCCCTATAAATCCCTGCGAAAGCTCCAATGGAGGGGAAACCAGAAGTTATATGTAAATGTTTTATCCAGCAGAAGCCCGCCATGGTCATTTCCATCTCCACTCACTCTTTTTTTTTTCCTCAATGGTTACTCTGACCAACTCTATATAAATGACTATGTTTAGATACATAAAAGGCCACCATGACTACTTCCTGTAGATCCAACCAACACAGGGAATAAAGACAAAGAAATTCCACCTTTCTGTCTTCAATGACAAGTTTAGGTATAGCCATGTTATTACTGAACTATTTGAGTATCTTTTTCAAACTCATTAAAGGCCATCGGGATTCTTTTCTACATATTTTTAAATTATTCAGGCAATTTGAGATATTCCCTTAAATATGACACCACGAACTCTGCACTCATTTTCTGCTTTTTAACCTGATTCAAAACATAATATTTAATATTTGATATCTTGAGTATGAACAATTCAGTCTCTAAAATACTAACCCTAGGGATAAACTTCCTCAGATTATTTTTTCTCTTTCCCAAATACTTTTGAACTCTAAGTGAAGCTTCTTTTAGAAGCCTCCAAAAGGCATCTAAACACCTTAAACATCATGGAATTCATAAGCTCCATGTACTAGTTATGTTTAAGGAAATCCAAATAAATTAGAAATATAAATTAAAAATAGCATATCAAATTGGTTCATGAATTGTAGCAAATGTGACATAGGAAGGTAAGGGAAAACATAGTGCATAGTACGTATAGACTTTTTGCAATATTTCATCACTTAACTATAAGTCTAAAACTATTTTAAAATGAGGGTTATTGTGCTCACTTCACAGCCCATGTACTAAAATTGGAACAATACAGAGAAGATTAGCATGGTCCCTGCGCAAGGATGACACGCAAATTCGTGAATCGATCCATATTTAAAAAAAATAAAATAAAATAAAATGAGGGTTATTAAATTCTTCAAAGGCCTACAACTTACCTTAGATGTGTACTAAAATTGGTATCACTGTTATTTTTAAACAATTATGCCTTTCTTTCATCGAAGTCAGACTGATGTGGAACACCCGCTAGTTTCAGCACACCATTAGATGCGGGGCAATCTGCCTTGCAAGAAGGCTGTTGCTGAGTCGTCTAAGTGTTGAGAGCACTCTTTTGTAGTAACTCAATGCGAGAACAGTGGTAGGTCTTCCCTGGTGAAGGTGTGTATCCTGGTAATGTTACAGACAATTGTGGTTGTTTCCATAGATGTTATCCATTGTTCAGGTGTGTATGGGCAATGCCCATTCTCCTGAGGTCTAAGCCAAATCGTTATGCCAGTGCTCAGGGTATAAGGTCTAACTGCATTATAAATTTGTGTTCTCTTCTCTATTAGATAAGAACTTGTTTGCATATGTATTATTTTCCCATTTTAATGTGCCTATGCAAAATAGAAACAATGCCACCAGGTATTGTTGGTGCATCTGGGGGCCGACGAATAAGGTCCAATATTCCCCGTAAGTTGGTTCAAACATGCATTCTATACAGAGATACTCTTCTACCAGTATTGCTTATAAAAACAAATCTCATAGGGGGAAAAGCAAACAATCAAATAACAAAACCAGTGAATAAAATTGTCACTATATGAGGATATTCAAAAAGAGTTATAGATGTTAAGGGAATACATCTGAGACATACAAAGGAGATACACGTGTGTCTCAAGATGGAGATAGTCAGGAGATAGGGTGTTGTTAAGAGACTATACTCTTTTAAAAGTATTTTTTAATTATTGATATAGCTCAGTCCCTCCCCTCCGATTCCTAATTAACTTTATATGCCCATGTTCTTCATTTGATTATTGTAGTTTCTTGATTCTTCTGTCTGCCTTTTCAAAACTATATTTTCTAGTTTGCCAGAGACTATTCTAATTTATTTCTGCTGTCCCAGTTAATGATGTCTCTAAGCCCTCTTATTGAAAAAAAAATGAGGAGACCAGTCTATTATAACCCATTGCTTCCTTCATATTTTGTGTACTTTCTCATATAACTTCACCACCTTCCAGCTTTTCCTTACACTTTTCTTTCTACCACTGAAAATATTATCTTAGTAACTAAGCAAAATAAAATATTTTTGGTTGGTGACAGTATTCTGCCTCTTACTGTGCCCCCACCCCTAATTTTTTACTAAATGACCTCCTATGAAAGAAAATGTGAACTCAGATGTTTAGGACATAGGTGGCGGGAATGTTGTACTGGTGAAGGCGGGTATTGTGTTTATGATCGAAAACCAACTATAATCATCTTTGTAATCATGGTGCTTAAATAAATATTTTGTAAAAATGAAACTTAGTTCACGGGGCTGGGCGGTGGCGCTGGAGGTAAGGTGCCTGCCTTGCCTTGTGCTAACCTAGGACGGACCGCGGTTCGATCCCCCGGTTCCCCATATGGTCCCCTGTGCCTGCCAGGAGCCACTTCTGAGCGAATAGCCAGGAGTAACCCCTGAGCGTCACTGGGTGTGGCCCCAAAACCAAAAAAAAAAAAAAAAAGAAACTTAGTTCAGAACTGCAATACTAAATAATCATAGTCAAAACAGTGTTGTTCTAAGAATGTGGATTCTGCTTGTTCTTCAAGCCTGTGTTCTCTTTGAACTCTGTCACACTGGTTTGCCTTCATGCCTCTGCTTTTTCCACTCTCAAGAAGAACATGATCTCTGTTGAAAGATCATGAGAAAACTCTATCTCTCTCGCTCTCCCCTCTTGCATCTTTGTAAGTAAGTTTTGTTCAATAAAAACTAATTGGTTTCAAATAATCAACTAAAATTGTGGATCTTTTTTTTTTAATTATTCTTTATTTAAAGATTTTTGTGTTTTGAAGAGTATTTTCTTCTGCTCTTATGCTCTGTGCTCCACTATATTTGTAGCTCCCTGAAGAAGGAAGGTTTGAGTAGGAAGGTTTGCGAGAATTAGCTTATGTATCACTTCAGGAAAGGTGCCTTTCCTATTTCTTCCTCCCTTTCTTACTTACCTTATACCCTTTTGTTTATTTTTATTTTTAATTAAAGTACATTATACCATTATTAATAATACACATATTTGAAAATCAACATTTTTACTTTTCTACCTCATTATGTTAATTCTCTAATGTTTTATGAAAAACTTTCTAATATGCTTTCAAATATCAAACTCTCAGCATTTTCAGACTGCAATAAAACAAATGAAATAAAACAAACAAAAAAGTTAGTATTTGACTATGTGTATGAAGGTGATTTTAGTGATATCTATTTCTAGTTGTGTCTTGGTTATAGTTTATTTACTGATTCTCACCTTCTTTTTGAGAAGAGAGAATGACATAGATGACTTACTATCTGGGGTTTAGGGTAAATTCAACAAAAGATTAACAGTTCAAAATTACTGCTCCTGAGCTATAGGTAAACACATACAGATATGTTGCTTCAATTTGTCATTGTTCTGCACATATAAAATCATGTCAACTCTAAGTTAATATTATAAAATAAAAAAAAGCTGAATAACTGGTCAGCCATGAAAAAAAGTAACTCAGACCTTTATCTAACATCATGCACAAAGGTCAAATTCACATAGATTAAAATCTTGATTTCAGGGTAGGAGAGCTACCACAGTGGTAGAAATTTTGCCTTATATGCAGCCAATTCAGGACAGACTGTAGTTGGAGTCCTTGCCTTCTCTATGGTCCCCTGAGCTTGCCAGAGGCAATTTCTGAGGGCAGAACTAGGAGTAACCCCTGAGCGCCACCAGGTGTGACCCAATAAAAATAAAACAAACAAACAAAAATCTTGATATCAGACAAAAACCATAACGTATATAGAAGGACATGTAGGTAAAACACTTTATGACATTGAGACTAAAGACATCTTCAAGTAGGAAACAAAACTCTCCAAACAAGTGGAAGCAGAGATAAACAGATGGGATTATGTTAAGCTGAGAAGTTTCTGCACCTAAAAGGAAATAGTGACAAGGATATAAAAGCCACCCACAGAATGAGAGAAACAATTCACCCAATTCCCATCAGATAATAGGCTAATATCTAAGATATACAAGGTACTGACATAATTTAACAAGAAAAATATATATCGAACCTCATCAAAAATGGGGAGAAGAAATAAAGAGACACTTTGTCAAAGAAGAAGCACAAATGACCAAATAACACATGAAAAAATGCTTCACACCACTAATCATCAGGGAGATGCAAATCAAATCAACAATAATGTACGATCTCACGCAACAGATTGGCACACATCACAAAGAACAAGAACAATCGGTGGTGAGAGGGATGTGGGGAGAAAGGAACTCTTATTCACTGCTAATGGTAATGCCATCTACTCCAGCCTTTATGGAAGACAATATGGAGATTCCTCAAAAATTGGACATTGAGCTATATCACTCCTAGATATATAACCAAGAAACACAAAAACACAATAAAAAAAATGCCTTCTGCATGGCTATATTCATTGCAGAGCTATTTACAATAGCCATAATCTGAAGACAACCGAGATGCCGAACAACAGATGAGTAGCTAAAAAAACTGTGGTGCATTGGCACAATGGAATATTATGCAACCTTTCAAATAAATGAAGTCATGAAATTTTTCTATACATGAGGAATATGAATCTATTATTCTGAGTGAAATAATTCAGAGGGAGAGAGATAGGCACAGAGTGTCTCACTCATCCACGGGCTTTAAGAAAATAAAAGACATTATTGCAATAATACAGAAACAATAGAGATGAGGGCTAGAAGGATCGGTCCATAATATGAAGCTTACCACCAAGAGTGGTGAGTTCAGTTAGAAAAATAGCTACAGTAACAACTATTATTACAATGGTGACGAGTGAGAGAAATAGAATTCCTGTTTGGATTACAGGCAAGGTGTGGTAGAAGAGGGATTTGGTGGGCATTGATGGTGGGAATTTTTCACTGGTGAAGGGGAATGTTCTTTATTATAACTAAATCCCAACCACAAACATATTTGTAATCAAATACTTAAATAAATATATATATATATATATTTTTGGTTTTTTTTGGGCCACACCCAGTGACGCTCAGGGGTTACCCCTGGCTATGCGCTCAGAAGTCGCCCCTGGCCTGGGGGACCATATGGGGCACGGGGGATCGAACCGTGGTCCGTCCAAGGATATCGCAGTAAGGCAGGCACCTTACCTTCAGCGCCACCGCCCGGCCCCAAAATAAATATATTTAAAAAAAAAGAATAGCCAAGTATTTTAACAGTCTTTAGAACAAATCAAAGAAATTATGACTTCAATTTAAATGTAGTCCTAGAGACCACTGGAAAAAGTTGAACTTATTTATACACTTGTTTCATTAAAATAAATGAGACACTATTATTAGCTAAATATATAAAAATGTAAGAATTGAGTTTAGGGGCCCGGGAGATAGCATGGAGGTAAAGTGTTTACCTTTAATGCAAAAGGTCATCGTTTGAATCCCGGTGCCCCATATGGTCCCCCGTGCCTGCCAGGAGCAATTTCAGAGCAAGGAGCCAGGAGTAACCCCTGAGCACTGCCGGGTGTGACACAAAAACCACACACACACACAAAAAAAAAAGAATTGAGTTTAAAGTTTTGCATGTTTCCTATTCTTCTATCAAATGAAGCTCTCCTGAGAGGACCAAGAAGGGCCCAGTGAAAACTGTGTCCTAGAGGTGCCCGGGAAGAAAGGTCAAGAAAGACTGAGAGTATGAAAACCAGCTGCCAGAGGTGCCCTGGTCAGGAGGCAGATCCTTAGTCTGTGAAGGCAGGTGGGAGAGGTCTGCCTTTGCTAAGAGATTACCAACTGTGAGAGAATGAGGATACCTGTTGCTTTTGCATGTTTCTTTTACCCTTCTGTCACCTGATTGATTGTTTGCATGGCAAATATACTATCGATAGTAGTTTTGCTCTGGCCCCTATAATTGCAAATTTGTATCACACTGACTCAACATAATACTTTAAATTCTGGTTTATTGAATTTAACATTTTTACTCTGATCTCAACATTACTTTGAATTCTAAGTTCTATTACTTTTCTCATATTCCTATACAACTTAATAAATATTGTCTATTATTATAAAATAATTCAGATAACTTTTTCCTATAAACTTTTCTGAATTAACTAGCACATGTACTAGTGTTATTAAATCAGTCCACATGTGATTTATGTTAAAATCTGGCTAATAGAAGTGTCAGGGCAAGCAGCAGAGAGAGACAGTTGGCTGGTTGAGTAAGATTCAAGAAACTGATAAACAACCCCTGACTGAAAGGCTGAAATGCTCTCTCTCTCTCTTTCTCTCTCTCTCCAAGATGAAGTTCCATAGTTTGGTGCCTAAAGAGGGGGTCTTTATGTTCAGAGTTAATTTGGTCACCAATTTCTCGGGGTACTGAATAGTAAAACTGGTATCACCGTTTCAGCTCCTCTTGTTGCACTGAACGTGTTATACCCTCTTTTGGGGTATTACCTTGCATTAGCTCCCTTCTGAATTTCCTCACTCTACTCTGGTTTATTTAACAACATTTATCAAGACAAACTGAACATGGCCTACTCATTAAAGTGCTCCCAATCACATGATCCAAGAAGGAAAGTGCTTGCTTTGATAGTAATGAAGAGTTCAAATAAGAAAGTCAAAAGACTTTTCTAAGGTCAGTACTGGACCCAATAGAATAAGCGAAATTGCATTAATGATATCTAACAAGTTTGTGCAGGATACAAGATTAAAGAATTTTCACTCAAAAGATCCCCAGGATCATTATGGGACCCAGCGAGTTGAGCGATGCAGAGACGAGGCTATCCAAGTCTTGGATACTGCTAAATGGTTCCATGTTAGAAATGGCTATGGATTCATTAACAGAAATGACATTAAGCAGGATATCTTTGTTCACCAGACAACAAATAAAGAGAAACAGCTCCAGGAAATGTTTTCATGGTATTGGAGTTGGGGAGATTGTGGAGTTTGATGTTATTAAAGGACAAAAAATTATAGAAACTGCTAACATAACTGGGCCAGGGGGAATACCAGAGCAAGGCAGCCACTTTGTTCCTAGTCTAGGTAGATGCCACTGATTCAACCTCTGACTGCAGCCAACTGAGGATCTCTTAGGCAAGACAGAAACACACAGTGAAGGGGAGCAACTTGAAGACTCAGAACAGCATCCCAGATGCTGGCGCCCACCACACTTCTGCAGAAAACACTTAGTGAGAGGCTGGAGGCCCCTCAACCAGTTGCACCCAAAATCAAATAAGGGTACTGATCAACTGTGTATGGATAGATGTGTAGATGTCTGTCTGTGTTGTAAGCAAAATCTGTTCTTCGTCCCTCTAACACCTTCCTCTTTGGCCTCTGATCATTCCTCTCCTCTATTTTTTCATATCCATGCTAGGAGAGATAGTCACTGCTTGCAACCGAGCTGACCACATGAAGCAATTTCTTCTAGTGGATATTTGACCAGTGATTCCAATGAGCAGCTAGTTGCATGAGATCACCAACTCCCTGACTGCTTCCACCGACAGATTACTTCATCAGCTGATCACTATCCAAAATTCTCCCATACATGGAACATTTTAACAATTTGAAGAGGGTGGATTGTACTACACCTGTAAAATCACTTTTTAACTTTTTCTTTTCACCTTGTCTGAATTAATTAATACAACTACCCTCATTATGTCACCCCTGACACTGAGGTGACATGTTAAAATCTGGCTAATAAAAGTGGCAGGGAAAGCAATAGAGAGATAGAAACTTGACTGACTCAGTAAGATTCAAAAAACTGCTCACCAACACCTTGGAAATGCACTTTTCCCATGACTTCTTCTCTGTGTGTGTGCATGTGTGTGTGCGGAGCACTGCAAGCTGAGACCCCACATATATCTGATTCATGTATCAGATAATCGACTGCAAGACATTATGTTCAATGCTATATAAAATATTTACGAGGTCAGTAAAGTTTTGTTTGTTTCTTTGGTCACATCAGGTGATTCTCAGGTTGCTCCTGGCTCTGCACTCAAGAATTACACTTGGCAGTGCTCAGGGGAACATATGGAATACCAAGTCCGCCAAATCTAGGTCAGCCAAATGCAAGGTAAAAGCTTTACCAAAAAATAATCCTTTTTGTTTATTTTTGTAACTATTTTATCAATGTCTTATGATTTACAATACTGTTAATCACACTTTTCATGAATACATTATTTTAGCACCATCAGAGGAGTGTCTATTTCCTTCTACCTGTGTTCCAAGGAGACTTCACTACCACCCATCATTCAAGCTCAAGACTGTTAACAACAGGCCAGAGTGGTGGTGCATATGATAGGGTGTTTGCCTTGTATACGCTACTCTAGGGTTAACCTACGACAGACCGTGGTTCAATACCTTGCCATCCTATATGGCCCTCCAAGCCAAGAGCAATTTCTGAGTGCATAGCCAGGAGTAAACCCTGAACGCCACCAGGTGTGGCCCCAAAACCAAGGGGTAAAAAAATGATTATTGACAAGATAATTAGTTCTGACAACTTTCTCAATTTGTTGTTCCCTTTGTTTCTTTTGTTATTTTATGTATGGAATAGATCTATCTCTTTCTATCTCTCTTACTGTGTTTACTGTGGAAGTAGTAACATATCTACATCTAGGTGAGTAGAGGTAAACAATTTATCTCCTGAAATTACACAAATTTGAAAAACCAATGTCAAATTTATAAAGTTTTGTTCCAAAACTATGTATTTTATAAATATAAAAATTGAAAATTAATGTGTAGGGTAATTCTGTGCTAATACATTTTAATATTCATTATTAAATAGGTAAATCATACAAATTTTAATGAGAGTGAATAGAATTAATAAAGATATAAAGGAAGAATTTGATAGGCTATGGAAATTTTTAAAGTGTGTTTTTCCTAAGAAAGTAAATACTGAATTGATATTAGATAATATTTTATTATTGATACTGCTTAAGTGTCTTCATTAATACATAAATTATTATAATAAAAATCTCTATGGATATCAAAAAACATTGATCAGATATATAACATTCAATATTGATGAAATGCTAATTCATTATGGGAATTTAGCAGAACAGGATAAACAAAACTTTTCTTAATCTATTGGAGAACAAGCTTATGAGATATACCATATTCAGCACAAAGTGCTGAAGAGTTTGTCTTTCCTTTTAAATAAGACCCCTTTATGTTTCTTGCAATATTAGTTTCAAGGCTATGAAACCCCTAAGCTGGTGTATTTCCCTGAAGCTCTGTATTAGTCCTTCAAATATGAATGATAATATAGTTGGATAAAATATACGTGTAGATATGTTCATTTCACTGAGATTTTGTTCTATATTTCTCTGATCTCTTGGTTCATAGAGTCTAATTTGATAAATCTGCTGGAAATAATAGGTATTTTCCTTTGTTTATACTTTTTTCTGTCTTGCTGATTTTCTATTAGTCTCTATGTTTAGATTTTTAAATTCTGAGCACAATGTGTCCTGAAGTCTTCCTATCTGAGTTTATATTTCTGGGATCACTTGGGCTTTTGATTTTTGTAGCTATATTCTAAACTCATTCCCTATGAATTTCTGGGTATGACCTCAAAACAACAACAGCAACCAATGCAATTTGAAAAATCTGCATAGGTTTTTAGATTTGATAAAGAGAATTGAATTTTCATGTCAAGAGCTGGTAGTACTAGGGGATTTTACTGGCAGTCAAGATGCTTACATAGTTACTATACAATTCTGAAGTCAGTAGAAAATTAAAAATAAACTTTAGGAAAAATGATGATTGAAAATTATATATTAGTGGGTCATAATATTTTAAATACCACTTAACTAGCTAGAGTCCAGATACATATTTCAAATTAAAAATTAAAACAAGGGACTGGAGAGACAGCATGGAAGTAGGGCATTAGTCTTGCATGCAGAAAGATGGTGGTTTGAATCCATGCATCCTATATGGTCCCCCAAGCCTGGCAGAAGTGATTTCTGAGTGTAGAGCCAGGAAGAACTTCTGAGCACTGTCGAGTTTGACCCCCCAAAAAAGAAAGATAGAAAGAAAGAAAGAAAGAAAGAAAGAAAGAAAGAAAGAAAGAAAGAAAGAAAAAGAAAGAAAGAAAGAAAGAAAAAGAAGAAATTTATCAAAAATACCAAAGTTAGAATAAGTACTATAATGGACCTTAGAAATAAATATTTGGCATTTTTCAGAATTTTTAGGTGTATTTTAAATGTTGTTAAATAATATATAATTTATTTTGTATGTGATAGATTCATTACATGATTGTAAATTAAAACCTTCACTATAATAAAATAAAAAATAGCAACAGCCAGTCACACAGTCCCAAAAAACTGAGGTGGGATAGACAGACTGACGACAAGATCCTTTTTGTGACTCAGACGAAGCATTTTCAAACCCAGATTATTGCTCCCTGAGAAGAGTCACTGTGAGTCACTTTCAATCAGTAAGTTTCACTGCTACCATTGTGCTTTAGTTGCCATAGTGAGAAAACAACACAGAAAACCACTAATTTAGTGAATGAAGATGGTAGTTCTGAAGACCCAACAGGTATCAGTCACCTATACTGCTGCTTTCATAAGTACTGTAATGAGGAAATGTTACAATGTTCAAGGAAGTAAAAGAAACAATGGAATTGTACAGCCAATAAAACTCAAGAGGATGTGAGAGTAGAAATAAGTATACTTCAAGCAGAAATGACAAGAATGAAAAACTTGATAGAGGAAATAAAATAAAACTCACCAGCTGCTAAGTAACAACTGCTGAGGAAAGAATCAGTGAACTTGGAGATGAGGTGAATGCATCAAACCTTCAGGTAAGAGCAGAGATGGAATTAAGTGTTAAAATAAATGAATGTAAGTTAGTAATAATCCTCAAAATAAATTAACAGATGACAACAGTTTTGGATAAATTCAACAAAAACAACATTAGACATATTCGGATCCAAACATCCAGGAAAAAAATCTTATGAAGAAGTAATAATGAAAAACATTGCTGATAAGTTCCCATAAAAGAAGAGTTCATACACCCAATCATATCCTGGATTTTCAAAGAGTACCAGCTAAAAGAGATGCAGGTAAAGACACTTAATCAGATCTTAGTCACAATGATGAGAACCGTAGAAAGAGATAGAATAGTGAAAGCAGAAAGATAGAAAAGGAAAATTCATATGATCTTTAAAATTTAAGCATCCTTAAGATTTTTTTTAAATTTTTTTCACAAGCAATGTTCCAGGCCAAATGCAGTCATAGAACATAGTAAAATAACAATTAAATGAATGCCTCACCAAGGAAATTTCACCGAGCCATACTCTTATTCAAATTTTAAGGGAGGATACACACAGATTTACAGATTAATTAGAGCTCAGTAATTTTATAGCTTAAAAAAACTAGCTTACAAGAACTGAAGAGAATACTTTAAGGCAAGCTAACCTCTGAATACAAAAACCTGCTACAGAAAGATAGCAAAAATTCCTTGACAGTCATATCTCTTGATGTCAGTGGACTAATTGCATAAATTAAGAAAATCAGAAAGCAAAATGGATTAAAAATAAAATCAAACACTCTGTTGCCTGTAAGAAACATAGTTTAGTTGTCAGAGAAAACACAGTTTCAAATTCAAATGTAGGAAGACAATTCTTCACACAAATAACCCAATTAAAAAGGTTAGGACAACCTCCAAACAACGTAGACTTCAAGTTTAAAAGATTATAAGAGACAAAGAGGACATACAAAGGGATATGTATATAAGAAAGAGATCAAACTCCTAAACTTATATGTATCCAAATGAGGGGCAGGAAATTACTTTTAAAAACTGCTAATAGACTTGAAGAAAAACATCAATAATAACACAATAAAAGTTGAAGACTTCAATATAGTTTTGTCACTCCTTATAGATCAAACAGACTAAAACTGAACAAAAATATACTGGTTTTGTAGGAAGAAATGGAGGGAAGGAACAATTAATAAACCATTAGAAAGACACAAAGAAAAAGAACCATAACAAACCAAATCAGAAATTAAAGAGGTAATGTCACAACAGTCACTACAGAAATTCAAAGCATAATTAGAGATTAATTTGTCAATATTTATGCTATAAAGTGAAAGAATCTTGAAATAATGTATGAGTTCTTGAACTCCTATTATCTCCCAAAGTTGAAGCAAGATGACCTGCAATTCTGAATAGACCTATCACTATCAAGGAAATTGAAATGGTAATCAAACGACTTCCCCAAAACACAAGCTTAGGTCCAGATGGATTCACTAGTGAATTTTTCAAACCTTTAAAGAGGACCTGCTGCTAATCCTTTTCAGGATCTTCTAAAAAACTGAAGAGAGAGAAATATTCTCAAATAATTTCTATGAAGCCAATATCACACTGATACCAAAAGCAGACAAAGATACCACACAAAAAGACTGCTACAGGCCAATATCTTTAAAGAAAACAGAGTCAAAAGCTATCAAAAAATACTTGCAAAGAGAATACAACAATTCATCAAAATATCATACACCGTGAAGAAGTAAGATCATCATGGGATGCAAGGATTGTTTAACATACCCAAGGCAATCAACATAATATACCATATTAATAAGATAAAACAATTTTAAAATTCTCATGGTCATATTATTATATACTGAAAGCATTTGACAAGACCTATACACATCCTGATTTAAAAACCTCAACATAATGGGAATTGAAGGTACTTTACTCAATATAAAGCCTCTATGAGATGCATAAAAGACAATGTAGGAATAACTATTAACGACATTGAAGTTAAAGGTTTCTTCAAGGATAAAACAGTACAGACCAAGAAAGTGGAAGCAAAGATAAACAAATGGGACTACATTCAACTAAGAAGCTTCCTTGCATTAAAGGAAATAGCGACCAGGATACAAAGACTTCCTAGAGAATGAAATAAAGTATTCACCCAATACATATCTTATAATCAGTTAATATCTAAAAAAATAAGGCACTAGCAGAGCTTAACAAGAAAAAATTTATTGGGGTCAGAGAGATAGCATGGAGGCAAAGCATTTGCCTTTCATGCAGAAGGACGGTACTGTATTTGCCGGCGTATATAAAAAAAAAAAGACGACTTTTAAGACAAAAAAAAGTCAACCGAGATTAACATGAAAACCAGCAAGAAGTGAATACTTTGCAAAAGTCAGGTCCCCTGTTTGTGACATCAGGCTGGGAATTTCTGCGAATCCACACCTGCCTGGTGGGGCTGACAACAAAAAACTGTGAGACTGTCTTTGTGCTTATTTGTCCTCTCCTGTCCTCCGGACCTCTTGGGAGTGTGCTGAAAAGAGGCTCCGATTCGCTATGCAGCCATGCGCTCTTTCTAAGGAAAGAACATCATCGCAACAAGAAGAGAAAAAATCACATTAAGGAATGTGCTGGATCACTGAAGCCCAGCATCTTTCTCTGGACAGTCTTCTCTGCTGTGTGCCTAGGCCCAAGATTTGATCCTTTGAGAGGCCTCATCCTCGGAGGAATCCACTCCTTGTAGACAAATCAATACACATGGAAAGGGCAGAACCAGAAGAGTGTGGCTGTGTACATCATTTAGCCAATGAATACCACCACAACACCAAGGAAAACACACAATATTAGTGTGACAATGGGGAAACAATGCAGGCCAGCATCAGACATAGAGAATGAAGAAGACAATTCTGATGACCAGATAATGACCAAAAAACTAATCAATATCTGAGATAAGGGCTTTAGAAAAACAATATAGAAGATGCTGAAAGAACTCAAAGAAACCATGGACCGAGTTGAACAGAACACTAATAAGAACCAAGAAAATATGATGACAGAAATCACAAAACTCCAAACTGAAGTAACAGGCAACAAACAGGCCTGAAAAACTCAGTAAATGAATTGAATGGCAAAATGGATAATCTCAACACCAAGTAGAAGAAGCTGAGAATAGAATTGGTGCTGTGGAAGATGAGATAAACAACAACTCCATACAGCGGGAGAGAATGGAAAAAAAAACTTAAAACAAACGAACAGACAATGGAAAAAATAGTCAAAGAATAGGAATAGATGAAAATAGAAGTCTATGATAAGATCAAAAGAAACAACTTAAGAATCATTGGAGTTCCAGAGACACAGGAAGAAAATTTCCTGGAAGAATCAACGGTCAAGAACATCATTAAAGAGAAACTTCCAGAACTAAAGAATATTTGTGATCAAATCTTGCATGTCCGAAGAGTATCAACCAAAAGAAACCCCAGAAAAAATACCCCAAGACACATCCTAGTCACAATGATGAATCCCACAGATAGAGACATAATTCTGCAAATAGCAAGATCAAAAAAGGAAATTACATTCAAGGGAGTATCCTTGAGAGTTACAGCAGACCTGTCACATTCAAGGCCAGAAAGCAGTGGTGGGATATTGTGACAAAACTGAATGAAATGAACGCTTCACCTAGAATACTGTACCCAGCAAAACTCACTTTCCGGTTTGATGGAAGAATACATGGTTTCACAGACAAAAAAACAGCTCAGAAACTTTACAGACTCAAAACCACTCTTAAGAGAAAAACTGAAAGACTTAATTTAAGAGAAGACTAACCAAAAGACACACCAAATTTCGATATAAAGATGTATTCAAATCCCAGGACAATTCTTTCTCTCAATGTCAATGGACTAAATGCACAAGTTAAGAGACACAGAGTGGCTAAATGGATCAAAAAACTCAATCCAACTTTCTGCTGTCTACAAGAAACGCAACTGAATAGTCAGAACAAACATAGACTCAACATAAAAAAACTGGAGGAAAATTATCCAAGCAAACAACACCCATAAAAAAGCTGGAGTGGCCATACTAATATCAGATAATGCAAACTTTATACTCAGGAAGGTTGTAAGGGACAAAGATGGACACTATATATTAATCAAGGGGTATGTAGAGCAGGAAGAAATCACGCTTCTAAACATATATGCACTGAATGAGGGTCCAGCAAAATATTTAATACAATTGTTGACAAAGCTGAAAAATAACATCAACAACAACACAATTATTGTGGGGGACCTCAACACAGCTTTGTCAAAATGGATAGGTCAACCAGACTGAAACCCAACAAGAATATACTGGACCTGAGGAGAGAAATGGAAGAAAGAGGCCTAGTGTATATATATATATATATATATATATATATATATATATATATATATATATATATACATATATATATATATATATATGACACTCCATCCCCAGAAACCTGGATACACTTTCTTCTCCAATGTACTTGGGACATTCTCTAGGATAGAGTACATGCTGGCACATAAAACATATCTTTATAGTATCAAGAGGATAGAAATTTTGCAGGCTACCTTTGCTGACCACAAGGCTCTGAAATTATTTGTGAATTCCAAAGAAACAAAGAAGAAAAACTCTAACACCTGGAAGTTAAACAGCCTCATACTGAATAACCAGTGGGTCTGAGATGAAATCAAAAGGGAAATCAGGGGGCCGGGCAGTGGTGTTGGAGGTAAGGTGCCTGCCTTGCCTGCGCTAACCTAGGGCGGACCACAGTTCGATCCCCCGGTTCCCCATATGGTCCCTCGTGCCTGCCAGGAGCGACTTCTGAGTGAATAGCCAGGAGTAACCCGTAAGCGTCACTGGGTGTGGCCCAAAACCCCCAAAAATAATAAATAAAAAATAAAAATAAATAAAAGAGAAATCAAAAGTTTCCTATAAACAAATGATATTGAAGACACAAAGTACCAGAACTTATGGGACACAGCAAAAGCAGTACTGAGAGGAAAATTTATAGCTTTGCAAGCACACATCAAGAAGGAAGAAGGGGCTTACCTGAGTAGCTTAATGACGCAGCTCATAGAACTAGAAAGTGCTCAACAAAAGAACCCAAAAATAGGGAGACAGAAGGAAATAACAAAGCTGAGAGCAGAAATCAATGAAGTGGAAACCAAAAAAAGAATCCAAAAAAATCAATGAAAGCAGAAGTTGGTTCTTTGAAAAAATAAACAAGATTGATAAACCACTGGCAAAACTAACAAAGAAAGAGAGAGAGACAGAAACTTGATAACTCATATTAGGAATGAAAAAGGAGAGATCACTACTAATATGGAAGAGATTCAAAGGATAATCAAAAACTACTTTGAGAAGCTCTACGCCACTAAAAATGAGAACCTGGAAGAAATGGATAAATTCTTGGACCCTTACAATATTCCACGGTTGAAGGAAGAGGATGTAGCATATCTAAACACTCCCATCACTATTGATGAAATTAAAGTGGTAATCAAATGTCTGCCCAACAACAAAAGCGCAGGCCCAGATGGGTTCACTAATGAATTCTTTCAAACTTTCCAGGAGAAACTACTACCAATCTTGGCAAGACTCTTACATGAAATTGAAAAAAAGGAAACACTTCCAAATACCTTTTATGAAGCCAGCATTACCTTGATACCCAAACCAGACAGAGATGCAGTGAAAAAAGAAAATTACAGACTAATATCGCTGAGGAATGCACATGCAAAGATCATCAACAAAATTATGGCTAATAGAATACAATGCCTCATTAAGAAGATCATCCACTATGATCAAGTAGGTTTCATCCCAGGAATTCAAGGATGGTTTAACATCCGTAAATCTATCAACATCATACACAATATCAACAAGAAGAAAAATAAAAATCACATGATCATATCAATAGATGCAGAGAAAGCAATGGTAAGGTTCAACACCCATTCTTGATCAAAACTCTCAGCAAGATGGGAATGGAAGGAACCTTTCTCAATATAGTTAAGACCATATAACACAAGCCAGTGACAAATATTATCCTCAATGGAGAAAAACTAAAAGCCTTCCCTTTAAATTCTGGCACAAGACAAGGCTGTCCTCTCTCACCACTCCTATTCAACATAGCACTGGAAGTACTCTCTATAGCAATTAGGCAAGAAAAAAATATCAAGGGAATCCAGATAGGAAAGGAAGAAGTCAAGCTCTCGCTTTTTGCAGATTACATGATACTCTACTTAGAAAACCCTAAAGACTCTACCAAAAAGCTCCTAGAAACAATAGACTCATATAGCAAGGTGGCAGGCTACAAAATTAACACACAAAAATCAATGGCCTTTCTATACACCAATAGTAATAAGGAAGAAATGGACATTAAGAAAACAACCCCATTCACAATAGTGCCACACAAACTCAAATATCTTGGAATCAACTTGACTGAAAATGTGAAGGACCTATACAAAGAAAACT
>PVKC010009177.1:0-27179 GCA_004027635.1 Crocidura indochinensis
TCCAGCTTTTTTATGGGTGTTGTTTGCTTGGATAATTTTCCTCCAGCCTTTTATTTTGAGTCTATGTTTGTTCTGACTATTCAGGTGCGTTTCTTGTAGACAGCAAAAAGTTGGATTGAGTTTTTTGATCCATTTAGCCACTCTGTGTCTCTTAACTGGTGCATTTAGTCCATTGACATTGAGAGAAAGAATTGTCCTAGGATTTGATGTCATCTTTATATCGAAATTTGGTGTGTCTTTTGGTTAGTCTTGTCTTAAATTAGGTCTTTCTGTTTTCTCTTAAGTGTTGGTTTGAGTCTGTAAAGTTTCTGAGCTGTTTTTTGTCTGTGAAACCATGTATTTTTTCGTCAAACCAGAAAGTGAGTTTTGCTGGGTACAGTATTCTAGGTGAAGCATTCATTTCATTCATTCTTGTTACAATATCCCACCACTGCTTTCTGGCCTTAAGTGTTTCAGTGACAGGTCTGCTGTAACTCTCAAGGATGCTCCCTTGAATGTAATTTCCTTTTTTGATCTTGCTGTTTACAGAATTATGTCTCTATCTGTGGGATTTGTCATTGTGTCTAGGATGTGTCTTGGGGTATTTTTTCTGGGGTTTCTTTTGGTTGGTACTCTTCAGGCATGCAGGATTTGATCACATATATTTTTTAAATCTGGAAGTTTCTCTTTAATGGTATTCTTGACTGTTGATTCTTCCTGGAAATTTTCTTCCTGTGTCTCTGGGACTCCAATGATTCTTACGTTGTTTCTGTTGATCTTATCATAGACTTCTATTTTCATCTGTTTCCATTCTTTGATTACTTTTTCCATTGTCTGTTCGTTTGTTTTAAGTTTTTTTTTCCCAATCTCTCCTGCTGTATGGAGTTGTTATTTATCTCATCTTCCACAGCACCAATTCTGTTCTCAGCTTCTTCTATCCTGGTGTTGAGGTCATCCATTTTACCATTCAAATCATTTACTGAGTTTTTCAGGTCTCTTAGTTGACATGTTATTTCAGTTTGGAGTTTTGTGATTTCTGTCATCATATTTTCTTGGTTCTTATTATTTTTCTCTTCAACTCGGTCCATGGTTTCTTTGAGTTTTTTCAGCATCTTCCATATTGCTTTTCTACAGTCCTTTTCTTAGAGATTGATTAGGTCCTTGGTCATTATCTGGTCATCAGAATTGTCATCTTCGTTCTCTATGTCTGATGCTGGCCTGCGTTGTTTCCCCATTGTCACACTAGTATTGTGTGTTTTTCTACGTGTTGTGGTGTTATTCATTGGGTAAATGATGTGCGCAGCCAGACACCTCGGTTGGCCCTTTCCGGGTGTGTCGATTTGCCTACAAGGGAGTGGAGTCCTCCGTTGATGAGGCCTCTCAAAGGATCAAATCTTGGACCTAGGCACACAGCAGAGATGATAGTCCAGAGAGAAATGCTTGGCTTCAGTGATCCAGCACAGTCCTTAATGTGATTTTTTTCTCTTCTTGTTGCGATGATGTTCTTTTCTTAGAAAGAGCGCACGGCCGAGTAGCAAAGCGGAGCGGCTGTGCTCTTCTGCAGCCTATTTCACTCTATTGAGGTATTCCTGGGTGTCACTGCCCTAAAATGGACCTCTGGTAGAGTGAGTCTTTTTGGAGCCGGTTTGGCCCACTCCCTCAAGGTCCGGAGGACAGCAGAAGGCAAAGAAACACAAAGAAAAGACCGGACTCACAGTTCTTCCCAGTCAGTTCCACTAGTCAGGCGTGCATACACAGAAATTCCCAGCCTGACGTCACAATCAGGGGACCTTGCTTTGCAAACTACTCGCGCTTGCCAGTTTTCACTCTAATGAAATGTTCCTGGGCATCACTGCCCTAGAATGGACCTCTGGGAGAGCGAGTCTTTTTGGAGCCGGTTTGGCCCACTCCCACGAGGTCTGGAGGACAGCAGAGGACAATGAAACACAAAGAAAAGACCGGACTCATAGTTTTTCCCAGTCAGCTCCACTAGGCAGGCGTGGATACACAGAAATTCCCAGCCTGACATCACAATCAGGGGACCTTGCTTTGCAAACTACTTGCGCTTGCCGGTTTTCACTCTAATCAATTACTAATATTTCTATAAGCATACATTGTTCCATTTAAACTAGAAATATATCCAGAAGTCTAAAATAGAAGTTAACATTTGGAATAAGGTCAAATTACATGAGAACTTAAATTAGTTTATCTTGTCAAGAGCATTTTTTACTTACCTAGATTTATACCTAGTATGGGATATAAACTAAAAGATTATATTTTACAGATTAGATATTTTAAGGCAAGGTGTTAAAAGTTTTAATGAAATGAAGGTCTTTGATCCAAAACTTAACATCTAATCTGTATGATATTACTTTGAGATAGCCTTTGATTTCTTTTCTGAGAGCATATTTATCAGAACATACAAATGGCTAGAGAAGTTTTCACTTTAGAAATAGTAGTCAAATAGAGTAGGGAAAGACTTCATTTAAAATTATTCTTAATATCTGGCCGGAGAGATCACATGGAGGTCAGGCGTTTGCCTTGCATGCAGAAGGATGGTGGTTCGAATCCCAGCATCCATATGGTCCCCTGAACCTGCAAGGAGCAATTTCTGAGCTTAGAGCCAAGAGTAACTTCTGAGCACCACCAGGTGTGACCCAAAAATTTTTTGTTTTTAAGAACCCAGGGTATATATTACCAATTTAAGATAACAACACAAAAAATAGGAGGTATCTAGATTTGGGTTTGGCAAGCAATTTTCTTCTTAATATCAACTCCAGCTAGACAGTAGTGATGACTAAGCTATGCCAGAAAGAATTCTAAATCTCAGGTCTAACTCTAGGGTGGGGTAGAGGAAAGAGTGCCATGATGAATTAGCTTTGCTAGTCCATAGGAGGAGATCACAGAAGGCAGCATTTTGTAGATGATATCTTTTGATTAATGACACATAAAACCTTGCTGGACAATAAGAACAGTATAACTCATCTCCCCCCCCAAATTAAGTTTGTGCCATCTTCAAACTCACCCCTGAAAGGAGCTGGAAAATAGTTCACAAGACTGGAGTGCATGCCTCCAGCTTCTATCTCTGTACAATGCTGAGAGCAGCTTCTGAGCACCTCTAGGTGTGATTCCTAAAAAAAAATCACACTGGAGGAAGCTTCATCAAGTATTATCATTCTTACAATAAAGGTGAACTCTGAAGTTTGTAACTCTCCAAAATGTGTTAGAGGGCAGTTTGATAAAATCAAATGGTAAGAGATATATCAGAACCCTTTCTAAATCATAATTATTAAGTGTTTGTTTTTTATTTATTCATGTAGTAGTTCACTAGATCTGGGCTAGTTCTTGGAAGTAAAGAAGAGGTATAACACTTACTTTTAAAGTTATTACTGGTTCTCCATAGGCTAAATTTTGATATAAGATTACATTTAGGAGCTAGAGCAGTGGCACAGTGGTAGGGCATTTGCCTTGCACACGACTGACCTAGGATGGACCTCGGTTCGATTCCCCAGGCGTCCCATATGGTACCCCAAGCTAGGAGCGGTTTCTGAGCACATAGCCAAGAGTAACCTTGAACGTTACTGGGTTTGGCCCAAAACAAACAAACAGATTACATTTTGCATTAAGGAGTGTTAAAGTTGTAGAGATTCTTGGTCTGCCTTTTAAGGGCAGGCATTTTTTTCATGGGAACACACCTAACCCAAGGTGGTATGTTCAACTTGGTGACTAAGGGCACCAGCCAGTTTAGGAGGACAGGGGATTAATGGGGTGAAATAGAAATAACAATGCTGACCTAATTCACAGAGATGTAATTGCACAATTAACCATTGTAAAATACTTTAAAAGCAAAGTCTGGTATAAATGCTAACTAATGTTACAACCAAAGCTAATTTCATATTACTCTCCCATATCAAGGTTCCCAATTATTCATCAAACAAGCCTTGCCACTCCTATGAGGCTGCATGTTAAAAACTCTACCCAATCGTTTCACCCATTTTCCCACACCTACTTCTACTAATCTCAGATTCACTTTCTCATCATTTTTCCCTGGTCATAACTACACACCATATCCAATAATGAAAGAATCTTGGATTTTGTTATAGTATACTATAAAATTTTATTCAGTCATAACCAGTATTCCTCTTTCTTTATGATCACTTTCTTTTGCAGTTGCCTTCTCTGAGCACAGTGGCCATGCCATATGCCAATGGCGTTTCAAGAAATGCTAATAATACACTAACACCTCATAATTTTCTAGTCCTTTTATTTCCACAAAGCACCTTCTGGAGCTCTTCTCTCATAAAACCTGTAGGAGATGGCTGGGGAGATGGCTCAAAGAGCTTAAACTCATTCTTACATGCTTGGACTCATGTTCAATAGCAACCCATGCACCAATCTGGGTATCACTAAATATGGCCCAAAAATCAAAAATAAAAATTATGTATGAGAAGGGTAGGTAGGGTAGGGTGATCACTATAGCCAGTTATGTTAATCAACTCATTAATAGTTTAAGTGAATTTCATTCTCATTAATTTAACCAGGAGGGATAATAATTAAAATACTCAAATTCATAGTTATAAAGATCAGGTCTATTAACATATAACCTGCTACACCTTATTAGTACCTTAATAATATTTGCTGCATCAGTACCTGAATGAACAAATAATGAAAATGTTCTACATTTAGTCATACTCATGACATGTATTGTAATAGAACTAAGTTATAAAATATACAATATTTATATTTTATACAAATGATAAAATATTACCTAAGGAAAGTGTTGAGGAATGAAGCGAGTCTTGCTCCCAATTCTCAATAGTTGTATAAACTGCAATGAAAGGTGCCAATAGCAACCCCAGTTCCTATGTAATTGGTACTCTGAAACCCTTCTGAGAATAAGAATAGGGTTAGAAACTGCCCATTACTATCAAAGAACATTTATTGAGAGCCAATTATAACAGCTATTCACATTTGAAACCTCTTTGCCATTTGAAAAGCACTTTTCGATCCATTTATGCATTTGATCCTTCTAATAATGCTATGGAGCATTTTCTCATTTTACAAATGAGTAAAGAACTGGAGGGAGATTAGCTAACTTGCTCAGGGTTAGATAGCTCATAAACAAAGTCTGGGCTGAAAACAAAACCTATCAACTTACATATCTGAGTTTTTCTATTGCATTGTGTTGTATTCCAAAAATTACTCATCTCTGGGACCATTTCCAGAGAAATGTCAAATCATCATCACTATCCCATTTGCCAATACCTTCTCAGCTCACCTACTACCACCTAAGAGCCTCAGTTTCCCAACTATGGCCTCAAATAAATAGGCAACTGATAATTTGTAATCCATGAATTTGCTCAAATTCACTTTGAAGCAAATGCATGTTATTAAGAGCTCACCAAACAAGGATCATTTTTTTAAAAAAGCATTCCTTTCTTAGTTGATATGTTAAACTTCTACCTTCCAAAAACCAGTTGTGTGCCTGAAATGCAAGCACCTGGAGAAATGACTCATGGAGAAACTTGAATGCACAAAGCCAAGACTGAAGAAAGGTGAACTCCTTTTTGTGTATTAACATTCTTTGGGGGGGGGAGAAATCACACCCGGTGATGCTCAGGGGTTACTGCTGGCTATGCACTCAGAAATTGCTCCTGGCTTGGGGGACCATATGGGACTGGGGGGGATGGAACTATGGTCCATCCTGGGTGGAAGTGCTAGGCAAATGCCCTATCGCTGTGCCACATACACCCTATACTCAGTTTTGTGGACCAATTCTCCAATTCTGATGTCTTTAGCCATTTGTTGCTTTTTGAGTATTTGTTTTTGTTGAGTATTTGTTTTTCCCCTACCATGTTTCTCTATATCCCACATGTGACTAGATCATCTTGTGTTTGTCTCTTTTCTTCTCTGTTCATACAGCATGATACTCTCCCAGGCCACTCACACAGCAGCAAATCACATAATTTTATTTTTGAATATGAGTAATATTGAATTATATATATGTATATATAATCACATTTTCTTTATCCAGTCATCTGTTCTTGGGCACTTGGATTATTCCTAAAATTTTGGTTACCTGAGTAGTGGTACAATAAACATGCAAATCCAGGTGTCTTTTCTGCATCAAATTATGAGGTCCTTGAGATAAATGCCCAGAATCAAATTGCTGGGTCAATTCTAGGAAGTTCAATTCCTAATTTTTGGATGAGTGTTTAAAGGAAACCCATTTAAAGAAAAGGGATGGGGGAGCCCATTCTTAACATTTTTCTAGTATCAGTGTGTATTTGTGGGTGTGTTAACTTTAGATTTTTTTCTCTTCCATTGTATCTTGATTCTTTTAAAGGAAAATTTGCTGATTAGAAAAGCCAGATAAGGGGCCGGTGAGATAGCATGGAGGTAAGGCGTTTGCCTTCCATGCAGAAGGACAGTGGTTCCAATCCCGGTATCCCATATGGTCCCCAGTGCCTGCCAGGGGCAATTTCTGAGCATAGAGCCAGGAGTAACCCCTGAGTGTGCCGGGTATGACCCTAAAACAAAACAAAACAAAACAAAACAAAAAAAGCCAGATAAGTCTCTTCAGTGGTAATTCCAAAGAATTTTAAGGGACTACTAAAGTTCAGATAAGTATATTAGATCTTCCCTCACATCTTACCCTTTAGCTTTCTGTACAATTGGCTTACAAAGAAATCATAGAGAGAAGAAGGAAAAAACATTGATTTGAGAATCAGCTTACCAAAGAGATGAGGATTGGCCACTAGTCATAGGAAAGTGACTACAGTCCTATTTGACTTGCAAATAGACCAGAAGTTTACCACATTCTTGAATGAAGTATATTGTGAAAGAAAGCTGTGACTACTGAGGTTTTCAAACTACCTTTGTGTCTCCAAACTGGGACCAGCAGAAAAAATTGGCAACAAATAACAGGCAGCCTTCAAGGCAGGCAAACTCCTTAACATCAAATGTGGTTCTAGGGAAAATGTTTAGTGAAGGTTCCATCCAAAACAGCACACAGGGTTTAACAAGGATCATATATAGAATTTTCTCCAACACCCATTTTCCTTAGCCCACACCCACAGGATTTTTAAGTGTTAGAAAGCTCTGGAGATAGGAATTTTCACAGTCATTGTTCTGGCCCTAGTTCACAGTGTACATTGGGGGGTGAGGATGAGCTCAGGTTATATTAGCTCATCTACCAAAATTTCATTAACCACCAGATTATAAGAGCCACATAATAGCTTCATGAATAGGAGGTGCATTCTGTGTACTAATAGTTCCTCACCATTGAGCCGCACCTTAAGAATAATTGCCATGGAGGCCATGGGTAGGAATGGGATGTGAGAGAGTATTCTCTGAATAAGAGAAGTGATCTATATATATTTGGGACTAAAAGATTGAGAGACTATATTTCACTCCATTTTCTTTCCATTTACACACTATGTAGTCCTACTACTCTTGAAACCGCACAGGATCATGTTCTCAATTCCTGTTAATGCAATAGAATATTGGGCATTGGAACCTGACCCTGCCTATCTTGCATATCTTTTGTTACCTACCAACTAGAAGGAAATGATCTAAAAACATGACAAATAGGAAAATCACTAAGTGAAAAGATCCTGAATAATGAAATCATCACAGGGAAGATGCTATTTTCGCCAATAAGCTCTAGGGTGACAATAAAATGACTTTACTCTTGTTATTTCTGTATGATATTAGGATGACATTGTCTTAGAAGTTTCTATCACCTAACAAAACATGCAACTATATTTCAAATCCTGAGGAGAGGATTTGTGTCTCATTTCTCTGCTTTCCAAAGTTGCCAGGATAGCTCACAATGCATCTCCTTATATAGGGTAGCAGATCAAAAGTATATTTTTCAATAAATATATAGCAAGTGAGTCAAGACATTGGAATGTAAAAGGTTAGAATTTAGATTCCCAAATCAAATCAAATACTGAAACCTTACAGTAGTTTCTTTTGCTAGAGGAAACTAATCATAGGGATATTGTGAAAATGAAATTTTATAATAGATATAAATTCTTAGCACAGAATAGAGAAAAATGAAAATACTGTCTTTGTTGCTGTTTTATTAGGATCACACTCAGTGCTGCTGGACTATGGGATGGGAGGGGTATGTTGTACTAGGGAACAACTCAGGGTCTTTCAGGTGTTATTTGTGCTCTACCACTTAATCTCTCTCCCTGGTCCCTTAGCAGGCTGTTAATAATTAACTGTGAACTCTAAATAAAGAGGTTCTTTGGATATAATAAGCTATGTCTCTAAGAAGAGAGAAAGCTGTTTTTGCTGGGAGGTTCACACATTCTAGTGCCCAGAGATTACTCATAGTGATGTTCAAGCTACCATATGCAGTGCCAGAGATTAAAACAGAGTCAGTCACATACAATGCAGATGCCTTTGCTGCTATACTATCTTTCTGATCCTAGAAGCATATTTCTTAAAAATAAAACCTGCAGGGGCCAGAGCGGTGGCACAAGCGGTAGCTTGCACGCAGCTGACCTAGCAAGGACCGCCGTTTGATTCCCCCTGGCATCCCATAGGGTCCCTCAAGTCAGAAGCAATTTCTGAGTGCATAGCCAGGAGTAACCCCTGAGCATCACCGGGTGTGACCCCAAAACCAAAAAAAAGTAAAATAAAACCTGCATATGATTAATATATTTCTTAAAGACTCAAGCATAGTATCAGACATAGAATTACAGATAAATTTTGATTCATGAAAAGGGCAAGAATGAAAAGAAATGTTTTAAATAAAGATAAGGGGAAAAACAAATATTAAGTTGCAGAAAACGATAAAAAAATTCTACTGATGACTTAGTATATATTTGAGGCATAATGTGGTTTTATATAATGTGCTTTTTTGTGTTTACATGGCTTAAATATTTATTTTCATGCACATAAATTTATATTCTATAGTTACTTAAACAAACAGTATAGAATCCAAAAGTTCAGATTGGAATAGCTAAGGAATAAAATATTATAAAATTTTACTAAAGAAAATTTGTATAAACTCCAAATAATATGTGTATAAACCTATGCTGAGATCTGTTAGCAGTTTCCTTATTGGAAATATTAAGAGGACATATAAATGACTAACCTCCTTGTCAGGTATTTAGGTTTAGTTCATTAGTATTAGAAATACAAATTCCTGGGGCCCGGGAAATAGCATGGAGGCAAGGCGTTTGTTTACCTTTCATGCAAAAGGTCATCGGTTTGAATCCCGGTACCCCATATGGTCCCCCGTGCCTGCCAGGAGCAATTTCTGAGCATGGAGCCAGGAGTAACTCCTGAGCACTGCCGGGTGTGACCCCCCCCCCACCCAAAAAAAACCCCCCCAAAAATAAAAGAAATACAAATTTTTTTTGTTTGCTTATTTGTTTGTTTAAGTTTGGGGCCACACCCAGTGATGTCCAAGGATACCTCTTCACTTAGGAAATCACTCCTGGCAGTGCTCAGGGGACCAAATGGGGTGCTAGGGAATGAACCCAAGTCTTTTGATCCAGTCCTGTGCAAGGTAAGTTCTCTACCTGCTATATATCTCGTCAGCCCTAGAAATTCTTTTTTTCTAATTTTTGGTTTTATGTTAAAAACAATTTAGTTCTAAAAGGTAAAGTAAATTCAATTTATACTTACAAATCAGAACATTCAATCTAAGCACTTTTAAACAAAATCCAAATTATAATATAATCAATACATCTTAAAATCAATTCTAATATTGGTGTTGTGTATACTTAAGCAAACATTCATTCCCTATGAAATGAAATAATACACAATGGAACAGATCCCAAGAGTAGTGCATTTCTTCATAAAAATTTAAATATCACTGATTTTAAAAGAAATGTTAAATTCTGCAGCTTCTACCAGGAGACCTATTTATGACTTCCAACCCCAACCTCAATTTCCTTTCCTGGATAAATGTGTGACCTTTGTGTCTCTAGGTCCTGGGGGTAGGTTGCCCAGGCATATTTCCAAGCACTTCACATTCTTTGGAGAGAAGATATTATCACTTCCCAGTGTGGAGCCTTGTTATTAATTCAGATGAATCATGGAAGAAGAAAGTGGTGGGTGGACCTCATGTTTCATAAGCAGCCATGGCAGAGATTCAGGGTGGAGATTGGGGCAGGGATCCAGGAAAAGAAAAGCTGGGAAATGTGGTGATGGAAGGATGATTTTGCTTTGGCTTATGAGAGGGTGTGTTGTCAGGAAAGTCTGGGTTACAGAGCTAAGTGCCAGCACACCATGCTCTTCTCCTTGGGCTAGCAAGTAGACAAGCACACAATTGATCAGAATTTGCTGTAGGACATATTGAAAAGAATGGTTCTGTGGTCTGGTAACAGATTGCCTTGAGCTGGTCTTGCTAAGGGCTCCTACAGTTCTGGGGTGTGGACAGCCCTGAGAGCAGACAAGGAGCCATATCTGATCTGAGTGTAAAATTGGCATGTTTTATGTACCTATGCAGCCAGAAGGCAGCATTTCAGAACATTAGCTACAAAGTCACTTGGAGTATCTCATGGAGTTATGAAACTCTCAGAAGATTAGGAAAAATGGATCCCAATCAGAAAGAAGTACCCAGATCCTGGGGAAATCCTTGACCTAGTATTGCACTTCCCTTGGAAACTGATTAAATCCTTAGCTTACTCATTCATTTATCCGTGGGTACTACCAAATAAAAGATTTATTAAAAGGTTTTAGTAATCTACTAACTGGGGGAATAATAAAAATGAAAAATAATAAGCATAGTTCATTCCTAATAGATCTTACAATCAACTCTTAGTGAGGAGTCAGGTAGAAATAATTCTTTCAAAGGGGATGAGAAAGATGTCATAAGGTAAAAATAATATAGGAATAAATATAATATATAATAGAGCTACTGGGATTTCGTGGTGCTTCCCAGCAGTAGTTTAAGGACCTCTAGGAACCACTCCTGGGGATACTTAACACAATTGTGGACTTGACAACTAAGGATTCATGACAGGATACTGGTGATGCTTGGTCAAGGGCCAACTCAGGTTCTCACACATTGGTTCCAACACTTTGAGCTGGCTCCTTGACCTGGCTCCTGTCCCCTTGAGGGAGCTTCTTTTTCCACAAAGGATTGTTAGAGATGAGTGCCTTGAGTTGGGATCATTAGAACAGGAACATTAAGTTGTCAAGGAGAGAGCCTGAATCTAGAGAGAGAAGACTTTTGGGAAGATAGGCCAATGCAAAGGCTCTGGATCAAAAAATCCTACAAGAAGCAATCACTCCTGGTGGTGCTCAAGAAACACTATGAGATGCTAGGGATAGAAGCAGGACAATAGCATAAAAGGTCCTGGCCCCAAAGACGTTTTCTTAAAGAAGCTAATAGAAATCCAGAGGTACCAAGAATATGATATTTTATGTCACAACAGAAGTGTTCTTAACACAACTGTAACAGATGTCTGCCAGAATTACCCTTCCCTTCCCTGGCCAAGAATGCTCAGGTTCTATTTCTTTGCCAGAGGGTTTTTTCCCTGAGAGCTTGGGGAGTTTGTTCAGTTCAAACATCAGGCAGCTATCTCTCAAAGTGCCCACTATTGTAAATATGGCACTAGCTAGCACCCTCTACTAGGAAGATGTGACTTGGTGGTAAAAGGCTTTGCTATCCCATTTAGGCACACCTCAGTAGAATTATGTTTCAGTTACTCCCATTTGTAGTTTATTACAAAAGAAATGGTTTTTGGGCCACCCATCAGTGCTCAGGGATAACTGTAGGCTCTGTGCTCAGAAATAACTCCTGGCATGTTCAAGGAACTACATGAAATGTTGGGGATAGAACCCAGGTTGGCCACATGCAAGGCAAACACCCTAACCACTGTGCTATCACTCCAGCCCCCTTATTACAAGATTTATTACTGGATTTTTCTCTTGTACTATCTAGATCACTTTCCAAAACCAATGATTAAACCCCCAATTTTTATCTCCATATCTCTTAGGAGGCCCTAAGGGCAGATGATAGAGGCTTAAACAAGTTAGTAAAGTATTAAAATTGTCATTACAATCAAGTAATGCATACATGTGATAGAACAAGAAAGAAAGAGAAAAACAATTATCTGAAATTCTGCATTCAGTGCTAGTTAGACTTATGATATATATTTTTTCTGGAAGTTGATTCTGCTTGAATGATAATATATGTATGTATGTAATGCTTATGCTAGAATTATAAGACATAATATATTGTATCTGATTTTTACTTTCATAGTGGACAACTTATTTTTCAGTGAACTAAGTTTCTGCACATAGAAGTTTATATGCTTTAAGGGTAATAATACTTAGAACACTATACTTCATTAATATAAATTTTAAACTAACTCCAATGTTGAATATTAAGTTTATTTCCAATTTTCAACACTATTAACAACACTTCAATGAACCCCTTTGTATAAACATCTTAGAACAGTTGTTTGATTGTTTCTTTAGGGTAAATTCCTAAATGTGAGTCTTCTGTGTTAAAGGATGTTTGCAATTTTAAGTTCTCTACATATTGCCAGTTCTGCCACAAGCTTTACTAATTTACATTCCTATGAAAATGTGCTTCTCTTTAATCATCAGCATTACTCTAATGCTCTTTTAAAGTAAAACTGAGGGGAGATAGAGAAAGAGAGTGTCTGAAAGAGATAGATACTGAGACAGAGAAAGAGAGTAAAAAAGACTGGAACACACTACAACTCATCTATATCTCTATTTAATTTAATTTTATGTTTATTTTTAAAACCAGTTGGTGTATTAGTGTTTAATTAACTGAAAGTTTCCATGCTGGTTTATGAACATGTTAGTCTCTAAACAACATTTCAAATAATATATTTTTTATCTCATTAAATTGAAACAAATAATACTCACCAAAAACTTAACCATGTTCCCTTTGTGACCCTTATTTCTGACTCCCATTTTATTTCACCAAAGGAATAAGAGAGAAAAACATGGATTTCATAATTTTGAACAACAAAAAATTTCAGAAAAAGTCCTCCATTATATTTCAAAAAAAACATACACAACCTATGGTCTCAAACATATACCCTTTCATGTTATTCATTTGATATTCATTAGCCCACCCATTTAAAATTTTTTCAGTGTTTCTTTCTGTTTTAATGTGATGCTCTATGTATATTTGTTCACTTATATGATGTGCATGTGTACAGTACAATAGCACCTATACTCTTTTTCTATTTTATCTTTTGCTTCTTTCTTCAGTCCCAGCTTTTATTAAGGGGATATTAATACTTAGCTTTGAGTAGGTTTAAAATACACACTGTGGTTCCTAGATAGTCACACAAAACTCAGAGGCTGTATGTATCTGGGAAGGTATGATACTAAGGATCAGAAACTTTGAGGATCTCCAGCTGTGCAGACAGAAGCCCCTGGACTCAGAATGGAGTGCACATTGCTGGAAGTTGTGGTGAGAATCTGGACCTGTGTATAGGGCTCTTTCAGGTTCTTAGTTTTGGAGGAGGGGGCCTCAACTGGAACTGCCCTTCATATAGTCTCTGACAATTAAGACAGTTTGCCGCAGACTATAGTGGGCTGGAAGCTTCATTCCAGAGCTCTCTCAGAATAAATGGTCTTGACTCCAGGGACACACACAACATACAAATAATTTCTAGATTACTGTTGCAACTGAGAAATATGGGAACTGGTTCATAGGTTCATCACAGAGTCCAAACCAATACAAAGGTCTGTATGTGGGTTCCCCAACACACAGGTGGGTGTGACCTCTCCGGATTTCTTACTCTAGATTTCTGGTCACAGACCCAAAGCAAAACAATCCCATTTAGTCCTCAGGGGTGTAGCATAGTCTCTGCAGCCAAGAGTATGTAAGTAAGCCAGTCTAATGCAAGCTAGTAATCAAGACAGTCAGATGGCTAGAAACCTGGTTCTAAACGAGACTCTCCTCTGTCTTGAACAATATTAGAATTTCATCAGCAGCTCCTGACAGCAACACAAAGTTACCACAAGAGACCTTTGTTTGTGGGTTGAAATTAAATTATTCTTAAGAACCAGGAACAGGGGCCAAAGTGATAGTACAGTGGGGGCACTTACCTTGCATGCAGCCAACCTGTGTTTGATCCCTAGCAGCATCTCATATGGTCCTCTGGGAATCACCAGGATGAATTCCTTAGTGAAAAGCCAGGACTAAGCCCTGAGTATAACTGGTATAGTCCAAAACCAAAGCAAAACAAACAACAACTAGGAACCACTTGAGGGAGGACTGCTTGGCCCTAAGTTGCACCATCACAGGTCCTTTTGCCCCCTGATCTTTATTGCCCCTATTTCTTTAAGAGCTTGAAAGATCTTGCTTATAAAAATGCTATTAGCTCTTCTTCAATGAAAAAAATGAAAAGTGGGGGAGCAAAAGTGAAAAAGGGGTGCATGCTATCTTCAAATTTATGAAGCTAATAAAATAGCTATTTTCTAAACATTTAGCCCCAGGTTCTCATTTCTCTGCCATCTTTTTGGACAATGCAAATACTTATAGATTAAGCAATTATTCTTATCTTGAATGGGCTCCATCTATGACAGAATTATGAAAAGCACTTAATTCTCATCACTAAATTTGCTTTTAGATTTACCTTTTTGGTATTTGAGTCTCTAATCGATCAAGAGATATTTTTCATATAAGGTCTAAGATGTAGCATGCAATATATTATTTTCTCAATTCATAGCTTTAAAATCACCCCACATGCTGTATCTCCAAACCCAGGTGAACAAGTCTGAATTAGGGTCACTCTAAAATAACCCAAATCAGGCTGAGGGTGAAACACGTGTAGATTGACAGTCTTCTACCTCCTATGGAGAACCTGCTGCCTGCCAGAAGTGCCATTTTTATTGAGTACAGAGACCACTCACTCCCTGGATGGGGCAGTAAGCACAGATAGCTCATGTTATCCTGAGCCAGTCCTACGCAGATTTACAAGTAAGACAATTTCTGTTTCAGGGTATATTCAAGTTGTAAACAAATACACAGAAAAACCAGGGATGATCTTTTTTTAGTAAAGTAAAATATAACCTAACACATTGCCCCTAATATCAAAGTCATGCTCTGAATAATAACAGCACAACTAATAGGTCATATGGAGAGTCTGTATTTATTTATTTTGCTACCATTAATGTGCAAGCACTACTCCTGACTCTTTGCTCAGAGTTTGCTCCCAGTAATGCTTAAGGACAATGTGATGCCAGGAACTGAACCTGGCTCTCCTTCTCTGGAAATAAGTGTGTAGCCCTTTGAGTTTTCTCCAAGAATAATAGTTTGGGGGTTATTTTTAGCTTTCATTGTGCATCAAACAATGTTCCAAATGAATTTGTACACATTAACTGATCCTCTGATTCCATCTGATTTGAAAGGCTACTTTTTCCACGTTAAATTATTTTATGTGTTGGAACTTTTTCTACTCCTGAATTTGATCTCCAAAGCAGATGTTGTACAGGCAGCTAGAAAGGGCTTCCCTCCTCTGATCTCAACAGGGAGAAAGATGTACATGTAGAGCACAGCTAATGCCCAGTGAGACTGCTTTCTTCATTCTCTGCTGCCCAACTTGCATTTGAGTTCATAATTGACAAGGTGTTATGTTTGATTTATTTTAGCTTGGTTTTTGCTTTTTTTTCTACAAAAGTGACATATATTCCTAAAGAAGATATAGAAAAGCTAGAAAACTAGAAAGGAGCAACAGTTCTACCAGTTGGAATTTTAGGAAAATTTTATTAGTCTCATTTCCTGGCACACAGGAGGAGACTGTTTTGCCTCCTTTCAGCTGTGCCGTGCAGATGGTTTTAGCTTTGTTATATACTATTAATGCCAACAATATAAATATAAGGTAAATATCCAATTAATAGAAACTTTAAGAGGCAAATTAATGTTATTCTTCTAGTTAGAATACTGTTTAATTGGTTATCCATGTGCACAATTTAGTTGTTAACCCTTTTGGAAGGTTATCAATACTTCAGTGAACATCTTTGTGCACAAAATTGCTTTGTATTTAAAAGTACCTCCTTGGGTAATGCAATATAGTATAGTGAGTGGGACATTTGATTTGTACAGTTTACCAAAATATGAGCCCTGCTTACTCATGTGGTTCCCTGAGCTGCTTGCCAGGAGTAATATCTCAGTATAGAGCCAGAAGTAACTCCTGAACATTTTCTGGTAAGGCCTCAAAGCCTAAAAATTTTTTTAATAAAATTACATCCTTAATGTATATTTGTATATACATCCAAATTCAACAACACCTCAGGAAAATCATTTTCTCTCTAAAGTTCTACACCAATGTCAGTCTCAGCAATGTGTGACACAAGTCAGCACAAAGTTAAGTGTGTATTACATCTTTCAAGTTTGTCTCAGTTTATACTGCTTGAGTTTTGCACCCATCAGGGCCAATTAAAAATCCTCTGGTCTTTGATCACAAATTCCACTCCTGATTTTATACATGTATTTCCAAATTCATAGAATATGCCTTTGGTTATATAGAGGATTGATTCCCTATGTGTAGTTAAAATTGAAAACTTGTGCCCCTATACGCCATGGTTTCAGACATCCACTTGATGCAAGAATAATCTAACTGGAAGTTCTATTCAACAAGAGAACTCTAAGTCAGAGAATCCAGATGCTTGAAGTGATTAGTAATCATTGTGTAGAAAGGTTGCTTCTCAGGATTTAAGGCACTCTTATTCCATCTTTCTACACCTGTGGGCTGGCACCTGCATACATTCAGGTCCAAGAACTGGAAACTAAATTGAAGGCAGTGGACCAAAGGTTTTTGACCTTTCTACATCTGCGCATTGGCATAGGTCCATCAATCAGTGGTTGAAGGTGACTGATTTAAGGAACAAGACTGGCTCATGATATGAAGATCAATATAGAGTGGTGAGTGCAGTTAGAGAAATAACTACACTAACAACTACCAAGACAATGGTAATGAGTAATAGAAGTAGAATGTCTGTCTCACATACAGGCAGGGGGTGGGAGAGGGGGCCTTGGTGGTGGGAATGTTGCAATGGTGAAGAGGGGGTGTTCTTTTTATGACTGAAACCCAACTCCAATCATGTTTGCAATCACGGTGTTTAAATAAAGATATTATTAAAAATATAAGGTGCAGGGCTGCTATAAATTAAAGGCAAAGCTGTGGAACTTTGACTGATTTTTATGGCAGAGTAACTTTTGCAAAATAACCCAAAATTATGGACAGGAGGAAAGTACCACAATTTAAAATACTATGAATATGTAGTTGGCCCATGATAAAAAAAAAAAAAAAAGGAAAGCTGGCAGTAGCCTTTCTGTGATGGGGCTAAAAACTAAATCTTCAGTCTATCTGACAACAAAAGCACCTGTATTGTGTCCTGAGGAAGCGTTATTTAAAAATTGAAATTCTTCCTTTGACTATACTTGCACTGAAAAACTTAAATAATATTATGTCTACACACATTTAATGGAAGTCCCAAAGGGAACAGTTACTAGAGGCCACTTCAGATAAAAGGGACAAGAAATAGTAGGCATGCTCAGTTTACAACTGAATATAGGGCATTACACAAGAGATGACATCTAATAATTCTCTACAAATAATAAAGGCCCTAAGAGAAAGTCTGAGTGCAGAGTCCCAGTTACTCTGCTGTGACCTAAGACGAATCACTTAAGGAACCAACCATCTTTCCTCAGCTTTTGAATGAGAAGACCGTACGCAAAGACCTACGCAAAGACCTAGAACAGTGGTCGGCAACCTGCGGCTCTTGAGCCATAGGTGGCTCTTTACACTTTTAATTTGGCTCTTTTGTGTGCCAGGTAGCGGGTCCAGGAGTCAGGAGTCAGGACTCTGCTCCTAACCTCTGTCAGTGCACGCCCTGGTATGCAGCCCCGAGGCCGGCTCCAAGAGTGTAAGATGATACCCAGTATCAACCCTAAACAAAAACCTCTTTCTTTGATATGTAAAAGTCCATTGTATATGTACTTTTGCTCTCTCTCTCTCTCTTGACCTTAAGCCTCCTGATATTGGGAATTGGTTTTAATAAAGAAAGAAGTGTTCTAGCTTTTTGGGCTCCAGGTAGAGAGTACAAGGTAAAAGGCCATGGACTCCATAATCATCATGTCCTGGCTAGCTTTGTTTATTATTTCTTTCCTGCTACCCCACTTCTTCAGACCAGGTTGGGTGGGGTGTAGAAATACAGTGCCTGGAGTGATCTTAAAACACATGTTTTATTTTGCACAAGGGTGGGCATCTTCCATGAAGAGATTCTCAACCCAGAGTTTTCTTTTCCGTGAATTCTCATGTTCAGAGTACTCATGCTTAAAGTTGTGAGCTAATGTCCTTAAATGCTGTTTTTCATATTGATTATGACTTTCTGAATAATATAAGTGCCAATAAGAAAAATTTTGCAAGAGCTTCCACTCTTGAAAATCATTTCAATATCTCTTTCTCAGACACAGCTATCCCAGAATCAGATTCTTTTTTGAAAACATCCATCTTATGTCTCACTGTAAAAACTACTTGTGAAATCCCCTTGCAGAGAAATATTAAGTTCATAGAGAAAATGAACAATATCTGCCAAATACACAAGCTTAGCTACCCATTCCTTGTCCAACTGGGCTGTACAAAGTCAGAGTTCTCCTCTCACAGGAATTGCACTACTTCTTCCCTCTTGCCAACAAGGCGAGAGAGCACCCTTACCCTGAACAGCCACTTCACTTCCTCATGGAGAAGATGCTAGTAGTGGGCATCCATACTCTTACCCAGGGTGGTTAATAGCCTGGATTTGATCCCAATTGTGAATTTCACAAATTATCTTTACTGTGTCATCTGTCACAGAGTTTAGTTCAGCAGGGAGTTTTTTGAATCAAGTTTATCATACAATGAGTGGATACAATGTACGGGTGTGCAACATGTTTCTTGTGACTACACAAAAACACTGAGCCATGCACAGTGCATCATCTGTACATACATCAACACATCAGATTATTATTCTGAATGAAATGAATCAGAAGGAGAGGTGTAGACACAGAATAATCATTTGTGGGATATAAGAATAATAAATGGCAATATAGCAATAATATCTAGAGAAAATAGGGATAAGAGACAGGAGGACTAGTCCATGATAGGAAGCTTGCCATAAAAAGTGGTGAGTTCAGTTAGAATAGAGAAAGGTACATTATGACATTGATAGTTGAAACATATCACTTTGGACAAGAACTGGATGCTGAAAATGGATAAGTGGCATGCATAGTACCCTTTAATTACAATTATGCAAACCACGGTCTCATAAAGGAAATTTTGCAGACCTCAGTGTCATAAAGGAAAAGAGAGAGAGAAGAACACAAAATGCCTGCCCCTGGCATAGACAGAGGAGAGTGAAGGGGAAGGAAACAAGGGACATCGGTGGTGGGGAAAGTGCACTGGTGAAGGGTGGTGTACATTCTATGATTGAAACTCAAGTATGAATAATTTTGTAACAAATCTGCTTAAATTAAAAATATTTTAAAATGTGTCAGGCACTCTATCATAATTCCTTTATGACATATCATATGCCTTTAACAAAGTGCCATTTTGTTTTTTGTGTATTTTAGTTCGGTTTCTTGCAGCACACACTAAAGTGTCAATAGATTTTTTTCCTTTAAGTGAAATCACTACTTTTCTCTGGAACACTATCCTTGCTTTTAAAGTTTGTTAAAAGGTTTTTCTCTTTTACCTGTTTCATCTCCATATTGTAGGGTTTCAAATTTTCAGCACATTTTGGTTATCAAGAGGAAACATTTTGAAACGTTTGCTTCCTTATTATCAGAAATCAAAGCATTTTTCCTCAAGAAGGGTGTTCAGTATCAAGAATTAACAAACGGTCAGTGGATTCAAAAACTGTATTTCATGGTGGATGTTACTTCACATTTAAATCACTTAATCATAAATTACAGGGGAAATGAAACACAATTTAGAACACAAAATAGAAGTCATTTCGTTTGAAAGCAAATTATCTGTTTTTGCTCAAGATTTTGACAGAGAAACTTTGATTCACCTTCCAAATCTGTTGAAACATCGCCAAGAAAATAATTCTGATATTGACATTACCTATTTTAAAACAGCACTTTCAAATATGAGGGAAGCTTTTCTCAAGAGGTTTCAGAATTTCAGAAACAGCAAAGGGACATTGGCCTTTGTTAAAAAAAAAGTCACTATAACGGAATTAAATTTTTCTCCCTTTAATATTGACATTGACAACTTTGAAATGCAATTGCTGGATTTAAAAAACAAAGAATGTGGAGCTCGAAATTTGAATGTCTTTGTGCTAATTTAGAAAGATTGGAGAAACGCAAATGTGAACTTAGTTCACAGCACAAGTGGTCTGCTTTGAAAGACCTGGAGAAGGAAAATATGTTGATTTTTAACACCTGGAATAGTATTTCTGACTCATATAATCAACTAAAAAAGCTAGTGTTTTCTGTTCTTTCCTTATTCGGGCCTACATATTTATGTGAAAAATCATTTTCAAGCATGAATCTTATCAAGAGTGAATTGAGAAATCATCTCATCGATGAGAACCTGGAATCATGCCTAAAATTAAAAGCAACAACATACAAACCTGACTTACTCAAACTATCCAAGGAAATGCAAGACCAATGTTCACATTAGTGTTTGTGACTTTGTAAGTCATTGTCAGAATGTAATTTTCTCTACTTTTAAGGCAAATTTTACGGAATTTAATGTTATCGATAAATAATATCGTTCTAAAGTTTTTGTTTTATTAGTTGTGTTATTTGTATCCTCCCAACATATGTGGATACTTGCCTGCAGAATATTCTCAATAAAAACTTATTGAAACTAGGGGCAGGCGAGATAGCATGGAGGTAAGGCGTTTGCCTTCCAGGGAGAAGGACGGTGGTTCGAATCCCAGCATCCCATATGGTTCTCCATGCCTGCCAGGGGTAATTTCTGAGCGTAGAGCCAGGAGTAACCCCTGAGCGCTGCCAAAAGACAAACAAACAAAACAAAACAAAAAAACAAACAAAAAAATGTGGCTCTCAAAATAAATTTCAATCGTGATTTTGGTGAGATTTGACTCAGCTCAAAAAAAGGTTGCTGACCACTGTCCTAGAACAACCATGAAGACAAATCATAAAATTGATACCGAACTGCAGCTAACATGAATAGGCCACAGACATCAAAATAATAGAATACTAAAAAAAAGAATAGAAGTTAATAAATATAAAATTAGTGGAAAGGGAAAAATAGAAGCTCCAGGACCTTGAACTGACACTTTAAAATTTTTAAAATCCAAGACAGGGAAGAGAGCTCAAATAGCAAGAGAACATCTTTGCAGGTGTGAGGCCCTGAGTTGGATCCCAGAGCTGTATGACCTCCTCTAACACCACTGGAAATTTTAGAAGGCCCCAGAACTATTAAATCTGGAGCCAGAGTGATTGCTTGTCTTGCATGCAGACGGCCTGGGACAGGCTCAGGTTTGGTCCTTAGCATCCCATATGGTTCCCAGAACCTGCCATGAGCACCACTGGGTGTGACAAAAAAATTAAAAATAAAATAGCATCCATCCCAAATGAAATATAACAATCTATTTCAAATCAGTGGTTTTTTGTCATGAATGCTGCTCATCTGAAAAGGTTGGACACACTGATCTAAACAATATATCATTTTATAAATATTTGATATATAATAAAACCATACTTTAATTTTTGTCTCCAAGAAAGTTTATTTTCTGTTTTCACTTTCTCTTTTATTTTAATTCCTTATATTTAAACAACATGATTAAAGTGTTGTTCATAATTGAGTTTGCCTTACAATGTACAATACTCTTCACTCATTCACATTTCCTGCCATCAATGTCCCCAGTTTCCCTCCTACCCTCCCACCCTGCAGGTGCTTTATTCTTCTCTCTCTCTCTCTCTCTCTCTCTCTCTCTCTCTCTGTCCTCTCTATCTATCTCTGTCCCTTTTTTCCTTTTAGACACTGTGGTTTTTCACTATTGTTGATGAAGGAATGCCATGCATATGACTTTATCTCCATTCAGTACCCAGTTTTTGTTCAATGTTATCAGTTCCAACTTCATTGTCATAGTGGAACCTTCTCTATCCTAACTGCACTGCTCCATTATTTATGGCAAGTCTTCTACCATGGACTGGTCCACCTGACTCTTATTTCTATTATCTCTGGATATTATTGCCATACTATCATTTTTTCTTATATTCCACAAATGAGTGAGATTATCCTACGTTTATCTTTCTTTCTTTGACTCATTTCATTCAGCATAATGCTCTCCATATCCATTCATACATAAGCAAGTTTCATGACTTCTTTTGTCCTAATAGCTATAGAATATTGCATTGTGCAGATGATGTACCACAGTTTCTTTATCCATTCATCTGTTCTCAGGCATTTAGGTTGCTTCTAGATCCTGGCAATTGTAAATCATGCTATTATGAACATGGGAGGACAGAAGGCTTTATTGTATTGCATTTTTTAGTTTGTAGGGTATATTCTTAGAGTGATAATTCAGGATTGTATGGCAGCTCAATTTCTATTATTTTTTGAGGGATAAACATCTTGTGTTCCAAAAAGGCTGGACCAGTCACCATTCTGACTAATGGTAAAGGAGAGTCCCTTTCTCTCCCTATCAACATTAGCACTTGTTGTTCTTGTTCTTTGTGATGTGTGCCAGTTTCTGTGCTGTGATACCACATTGTTTTGATTTCCATCTTCCTGATAATTAGTGGTGTGGAGCATTTTTCGTGTGCCTTTTGGCCAATTGTATTTCTTCTTTGAGGAAATGTCTGTTCATTTCTTCTCCCCATTTTTGAATGGGGTTAGATTTTTTTTTCTTGCTAAGTTCTACCCAGGCCTTATATATCTTAGATATAAACCCCTTGTCTGTGGGTATTGAGTGAATATTTTCTGCCATACCTGGTAGTTCTGTATCCTAGTCACTGTTTTCTTTGAGGTGTGAAGCTTCACTTGCTTGGCCAGTGATGTTTCTTCCTTGAAGATGCCTTTAGCTTTAAGATAATGAAGTGTTCTGTCAAGAGTTTCCTCCATGTACCTTATGATTTCAGATCTAATATCAAAGTCTTTAATCCATTTTTATTTGACCTTTGCGTATGGTGTTAAAAAGAGGTTTGAGTTCACTTTCTTGTATGTAACTGACTGATTTTTTTAACACCATTTATTGAAGAGGCTTCCCTTGTTCCACTTTGTACATCTTACCCTTTTATCAAAGATTAATTAATCTTGTGGGTCTATTACAGAATATTCAAGTCTAATCCATTGATTTGAGGTTCTGTCTTTATTCTAGTACCATATATTTTAATCAGTAGTGCCTTATTTTAATGTTATTTGTAAATTTTTATTATAAATATTAAAGCACCATGACTACAAGCTTGTTTGTAGTTGGTTTTCAGTCATAAACAGAATACCCCCCTTCAAAAGTGCAACATTCTCACCACCAATGCCCCCCTCCTACCCCTGCCTGTATTCACCACAGGTATTCTACTTCTCTGATTCTTTAACATTGTCATGCTAGCTGTTAGTGTAGTAATATTCCTAACAGTGTTCACCACTTTTTGTGGTGAGCTTCAAACTGTGAGCCGGTTCTTCCAGCCCTTCCAGCCCTTAACTCTATTGTCTCTGGATCTTATTAAAGTAATGTCTTTAATTTTTCTTAAAACCCAGAGATGAGAGGCCAGAGAGATAGCACAGTGGTGAGGCATTTGCCCTCCATGTGGCCAATCCAAGATGGACTCCAGTTCGAATCCAGGCACCCCACATGGTCCTCTGAGCACAGAGTTGGGAGTAACCCGTGAACGTTGATGGGTGTGGCCCAAAAACCAATCAATAAATAGATAAAGTTTAAAATATTAAAAAATAAGGTTAAACTATTATTACTTTACAACATTTTAGCATTTGGGCTATAACTAAACATAGCTATATTTGTCTACTGTACTTACTTCCAAAATCCAGTGTCAGGGCCAGTGAGGTGGCGCTAGAGGCAAGGTGTCTGCCTTACAAGCGCTAGCCAAGGAAAGATCGTGACCGTGGTTTGATCCCCCGGAGTCCCATATGGTCCCCCCAAGCCAGGGACAATTTCTGAGCTCTTAGCCAGGAGTAACCCCTGAGCATCGAAAGGGTGTGGCCTGAAAAACCAAAAAAAAAAAAAAATCCAGTGCCATTCTGTCACCAAAAGTCCTCTCTACTCATCTTTCCTACATAACCTTTCTCTCAGGTAATTACTTTGTTTTTACCAGCTATTGAATTTAGTTTTATTTCTTATTGCCAGTTTAATTTAGATATCTTTATTCCACAAATGAGTGAAACTATCAGATAATTGTATTATTTCTTTATTTGCTAAGTATGATCACCTCAATATATATATATATATATATATATATATATATATATATAATTTCAAAGGACATAATCTGATCTTTCTTCATGACTAAGTAGTATTCCATTAAATAGAGCATGGTTATTTTTATTCAGTCTTTTGTTAATGAGCACTTCAACTAATCTTATAATTTGTCAATTATAAATAATGTTATTATAGGCATAAAGGTACAAATATCTCAAATTCATGGTTTCATTTACTTCTGACAAATTTTAGGGTTTATGTTGCCAGATTAAATTCCAATATGAAATTCTCATGAGGTGTTCCACAGAGGTTATACTAATTTGCATTCTATCAACCATGCATCAAAACTCTCATTCCTCTACAACCTCACCAATAATTGTTGGTTACAATTTCTTTAATATTGGTCATTCTCTCCTTGAAGTTTGGGTTTGTAGTCTCTAATTATAGGAAACATTGAGCATTTTTAATGTGTCTACAAACTACCTGCTTGTCTTGTTTGGAGAAAAATTTATGAATGCCTTTCTTATTTTTTATTGCATTGCTTGATTTTTTGCTGTTATAGTATGTGATTTCTCTCTGTTTTCTATGCTAATCTCTTATTAGATATAATTATGTGTGAATATCTTCTTCCAATTTTCTTTTGTTTCCGAGATAGTTTCTTTCACTGTGAAAAGAGTTTTCTCTTTTTTCTTGTTTTATTTAGACATCATGGTTACAAAGTTGTTCATAATTGGGGTTCAGTCTTACAATATACACCACCATCACCAGTGCACATTTCCCACCACCAGTGTACTCAGTTTTCCTCTCTGTTCCCCCTTGCCTATCTCTAGGGCTCTAGGGCAGGTATTTTTCCTCTCTCTCCCTCCCTCTCCCCATCTCTCTCCCTCTCTCTTTTATACCTCTCTCTTTCTCTCTCTCTCTCCCTCACACACACCTTTTCCCCTTTTCTATCTTTTTATCTCTGTTCAGAACCTAGTTCTTATCCAGCATGATCAGTTCCAATTATTATTGTTGTCTTATTATTACTGTCTCTACCCTAATTGCACTGCTGAACTACTAGTGGCAAGCTTTCTTGTGTTGAAACTTTTCGTATTGATGGAGTCCCATTTGTTAGTTCTTAGATTTGTTTTCCTAGCCAAAGGAGCTAGGTTCCTAAGTATATTTTAGATTTGAAGTTCTGGAGTATATTTTTTATTCTATGTAATTTGAAGTGTCTGATAATAATTTAGTTCTCACACTGGATAATGGACCCACATTAAGTTTGAATTAATTAATTAATTAAGCTGAAAATGCAATTCAACTACTTATTGCATTCATTTAGCAAGCTTTGATGGATGGATGTCTTACTTTATGAAACTGAGATTCCCTTTTGGGACACATACCAATTCAGTGAGTAATAGATAGAAGTGTTACAAATGTCAGTTTTATGTTAATGCCTATAAAGCAAAATAAGAAAAAAATGACTAGTGAAGAACAGGAAAAAAATCTCAGGTGGAGTGATCAGAAATGGCCACAAGAGGAGTGGCCTTTCAGCAAGAATATGAACAAAGTGAAGGAGCATGCTGTGTTATTTGAAGGTCTGACTGAAGTGTGCTCAAGCAGAGGGAGCATCAAGGGAATGTGCACTGAGCCTGCCATGTGGGAGGCAGTATGGAAGAATAGAAAAAGAACAATGTGGTTGAAGAGAACATCACTGATAAGGGACAAATATGAGGTAACAAATGAGGACATCACAGAAAAGAACCCTTTAGGCTGCTGTGAGTATTTTGGGTTTATTCTAACTATAAGAGAAATCATTGGAGAGTTTTGAGCAGAGGACTGGCAGGACCTGCTTTAGCTTTCAAAAGACATTCTCAGTAACAGACTATCAAAAGTCAGAATTGAGCAGATCAAATCCCTCCCCTCCACAAACTATTTTATGTTACTCCATTCCAACCCCTGCAAAGTAATGGCTGGATCTCAAAGCATTTCCGATTATAGGTATATAAAATTTTTTTCTCTCTCTTTTTCTCCATCTCCCTCCTACTCCTTGGCTTATGCGCCTGCTCTCTCCCACTTCCAAATTGGCAAATATGTATAAATATACATATTTTTATAGAATTTTTTGCATGAAAATTTTTATTCAAGACACGAAGATCTGGAGTCTGATGAATGTTTATAAAAAGGTTTAGTTGGCATATATACCTTTGATAGGTACTTCAAGTGTCAAAGAGAATTTGATACCACTCATACTACAACAGAGCTGTTGTTATATGAAAATATTTGCCCAATGGAAGGTAGGAATTTATCAACTTAATCCTTGTTAGTGAAATACTAACAAGTATTTATTCATCAGGAACCTCTGCATGAGGTATATCCTCTTGGCTAATGAAATGCAGCATTACCTTTTGAATAGACACATAAACAAAAACACAACTCTTAGGCTAATCATTTTTCTCTGTGGTGCATAGATTTATGCTGAGCTTAATCCTACATGTCTCATGGTTTTTCCCATAATTTCTACCTCACAGGCAAGAATATCTTTAAGTATGTGCAATACACCCCTTTAGACAAGAAAAGTTTTTTTTTTAACTTTTTTTTTTTTTTTTTTGGTTTTTGGGTCACACCCGGCAGTGCTCAGGGGTTACTCCTGGCTCCATGCTCAGAACTTGCTCCTGGCAGGCACGGGGGACCATATGGGGCACCGGGATTTGAACCGATGACCGTTTGCATGAAAGGCAAATGCCTTACCTCCATGCTATCTCCCGGGCCCCGACAAGAAAAGTTTTAAGTATTTGCAGATCATATTTGAATATCACTAAATCACAATGCTACTCAAATTTATAACTTATTTCTTTTTTTTT
>PVKC010009178.1:0-27153 GCA_004027635.1 Crocidura indochinensis
AAAAAAAAAAAGAAAGAAAGAAAAGAAAGATGAAGCTCTTCTGTGATTTTTTAATATAAATTCTGACATTTCTTAGTCACTGAATGTAGTTTCTTTTGATACTAAGTGGGGTTAATCTGTTAACCTCGAGGCAAGTCAGAGATATAACTATCAACAAATACAAAAGGCAGATCAGGCAGCTCTCCAGTGAGCTCTACTTATGTATAAAATTGACAAAGAAGTTCACAAATATTATCACCACAATTTATTGGTGACCTTAATAAAACTCATTTAAGTATTTTAATTACTATGAAAAATAAGTACTTAAAGTTTATTAAAGTATTTATCTTTATGTATTTAAAATATCTAAGTATTGCTCATTACATTACTCTTCCATTACATAGTTTAATATATTTATTATATTTATGGAAGCTAATTTTCGCCCAAGAAACATGAAAATGTTACTTTGAATCCAAAGGTTTTATTTTTATGAAATACTTTGCATTTAAGTTTCTCAGTTTAAGTTCTTTCTACTGGTTTACCACTAAGACATTTTTGTGTCACTATCCTGCTTCTCTATTATTTTCTTTTGATAAATCAAAGATAAACAACTTAAATCCTTGTTGATCAAGTGATGTATTATTCAAGTAGTTAAAAAAAGATCATTTTAGGTCATGGAAATAAATCGATATAAACATGTTTCGTATAATAAGTGATTATATAATAGTTGATAACTTGATTAAATGTTGGGTGAAGGAAAAGGAAGAAGAATATGGGAAATTGTAATGATAAGTTCTTGGCAAGCTGTCAATTAAAATTGTGATGATGTGGACAGGGGAATGTAGGAAATAAATTACTGAGAATGTTTGAAAGTAAAAATAAAAATATAGTATATGTTTGGGTTGGTGTTTGAAAGTGGAAAAAGATAACTGAATTTCTGTTGTAGAATAGTTGGACATAACTTTCTTAGTTTCTTGCAGTTGTCTAAAACTATGTATCCCTTTTTAAAAATATAACTTTATTTGATAATTCACCCCTTTTCACAATTTTACACAATCAGGATTAAATGTGATTTTATTAAAATTGAGCATGTTCTTTTTCTTTCTTTTAAAATTACAAAATTGCCTGGGTTTAAGTGAAATGTAAGGAAAATTTTATGGAAGGATTTATTTTCTAAATGAAATATTATTCTGATCATTGCTGCTACTTGATAGTCACTGCATCCCTGAGCACAAGAAACAGAGTACAAGATCTATACAAACACAAATTAAATTGTATTTACCACTTATTGTTATCAAACTTTATTTTTAGTCTACTTTTAATTAATTTCTATTACTTTAATATAAAACACCACAATATAACTGTTTGGGTTCTGTGGAGTTCATGGAATATGTAGGGATTCTATCAAATGCAATTCATTAATAAATGTTACAGATGAGTGGAAATCAAGCTAGGTAATCATTTGATATTTGTATTGTGTATATTCTTCATAGTAAAAACTTATTCTCTTCATCTTGTACATTATTTATGGTCATTTAGTAGAATACAAAGCTACTTGGTTTACAATGTAAGTGCTGAGAAATTGGGATAATTAAAATTAATAGTACTCCAAATTAAACAACATATAGTTAATTGGATTATATAGTTTTCACATAATGCCTAAATATACCAAATACCCGTTTTATAGGGGACATATAGTATGTAAAATAATAAATGCATGTATAGTTATTTATTGTTGGGTCATTGGTGTATTCCTATAGTGATTCTTTGAATCATGGATATGTTCCCTCTTGTCTCATTGCTGTGGTATATGAGTTATAGAAAGACTGATATTTAATTCAGAAAATATGGTAGGAATATATAGACTTAAAAATAAAAGAATTATTATTGAGTTTTTTACATTTACATTCTCTGTACTTAATATTGAAAAAATAAAGATAATGTTTACTTTTATTAAAAATAAAAGTAACTTTCTTAATTTATTTTTCACCCCTATTTATTATGGCATAGTTTAGCTATGGAGATTCCCTGTTTCTTTTTTTGGGGAGGGGGGTTTGGGGGGGTCACCCCCAGCAGTGCTCAGGGATTACTCCTGGCTCCATGCTCAGAAATTGCTCCTGGCAGGCACGGGAGACCATATGGGGCACTGGGATTTGAACCGATGACCTTTTGCATGAAAGGCAAGTGCCTTATCTCCATGCTATCTCCCGGGTCCCAAGATTCCCTGTTTCAATGCAGCTCTTACACATACAGAACATGTGCTCCTGATCCATGACCTAATCTCATTGTCCAACACTGAAAGTTTCAAGAATGACTTTGTCATCTAGTTCCAAAAGCATCAATACCCTACCAACTCCTAGTGATAGGATCTTTTTTTCCATCTTGGAAGTAATAAAACTACAAAATTCCAGCCTCAGATCTTCTTAGATCAGTTTGGATACCAGTTTAGATATTGATTGTATTTGACCAAGTGCTTCAAGAGGAAAGTCCCAATTTACACATTAGAATGTAGATTATTAGCAGACTATTTCCTTTGGAGATTCCACATGTGGACTAAAAAAAAAAAAACATTGTGAAGATGAAGAATTTTATAGTCTCAATTAAGTCTTCACCAGCTGACGGGAAAATTTTTACCTGAAGGGTCTCATGTCTTTCCTGAATCTGAAAACAATATATTTGCTCAAAATACTTGTCTGAAGAACTCCACTCAGAATGAAAAGTTGAGATCTCTGTGCTGCATTTCCAACAGAGGAGGAATGAAATTCTTCATTGCTACAACAGTTGTTAGTAATTTATCATCGATATCACTAAAGATAACACTATATTATTACTTCTGTGTTTAAAAGGTTAGGTGGTATATTTACTTAGTCCATGGTCTTGCTCAACTATATGGCTCTGGTGCCCAGAACTTATCGCTATTTGTTCCCCAACTGGGAGAATGTTGAACCTGCACAGAACAATTCCCAATGCCTGGAGCTATTTTTGTTTGTTATGACAGACTGTAATTCCAACTGGCAACTAGAGATAGAGAACAGGAATGTTTCTCAACAGATGGAAATGCATAAAGCAGCATAGCAAAGAGTTGTGCTTCATAAAATATTAACAATTACAGGTTGAATTCTGGTCTAGAATTTGTGAATACTCATTTTGTATTATTGTACTTATCTTGATATTAGAAATAGAAGTAAATCTTTATATATGTGATTATATAGTTTTATTATATTATATATGATAAATAATAAACAAATTCATTAATTTTAGACAAATTACAAATTTTATCTCATAATTGGCATATGCTTTTACCATATAACAACATTTCTAGGTCTTTATTTTATCTTCTAGAAAACTATACCATTCTTAGGCAAAATACTTGTTGCTGGTTCATTGAATAGATCAAATATTAATAGAAATTCCCCAGTATGATTTCCAGAAGGAAAGGAATGTTGAATGCTGCTAATTGAAGAATGTTAAATAATATTCAATGTTATCTGGCCATAGAAAATTAAGAAGTTAGTAAAGTTTCAATAAATAACACATGCCTCTTTTTTGTTTGTTTTTTGTTTTGTTTTTGGGCCACACCCAGAAGTGCTCAGGATTACTCCTGGCTATCTGCTCAGAAATAGCTCCTGGCAGGCGCGGGGGACCATATGGGACACAGGGATTCGAACCAACTACCTTTGGTCCTTGATTGGCTGTTTGCAAGGCAAAAGCCGCTGTGCTATCTCTCCGGGCCCCATATGGGACGCTGGAATTCGAACCGACCACCTTAGGTCCTGGGTCAGCTGCTTGCAAGGTAAACTCCGCTGTGCTATCTCTCCGGTCCCAAAACATGCCTCTTTTTAATCAGTTTTGTATTGATATCTTTCGCTATATAAAGATACTTTTGGAACTTTTGTTCTAAAAATTAAAATTGATTAAAAAAAGAAAGAAAATTATTGGCATGTCTATTTAAATGTGTGTTCAATGCATTGAAAATAGGCTTTACAAAGAACAGGATCTATAGTGAAAATATAGTAGAAACAATATAGAATGCAGAGATGCATGTTTACAATTCCACAGAGCCACTCTTAAAATCTGCATCTTGATGGTATCACTGTCACACTGAGAATGCTTTCTCACTGAGCATATTTTCTCACTTTCATATGAGGATAGTACACACTTGACTGTGTTAACAATATTTTTTTTTCTACTTAATGATCTGAAGAGTTAATGCAAACAAATGGCTAAATAAAAATATCCAGCATTACGCCCGGCCCATAGTCATTTAAATGTCAGGAGGATCTTAATGTTTAGCCCTCAGTTCCTCCAAAAAAGACAAGAGCGTCTCATCAGTATTTATTCCTGTCTTCTAAGATAAACACAGCTATTTGGAAACACGGTAGGGACTCCCAGCAACAGCAACCTCACTCTCATGCAATTGCTCCAGAGAAATCAAAAAATAATTACCTTTTTATTTAGAGTCTTGATTGATGCAACAACCTTCCCCGTGGCTGTGGAGAGCATAACTGGGCCAAGGAGAATAACCTGGGCTTTATTCTGTCTTGATGGCTCTTGTCACAGGAATAATTTCAGTTCAGGGTGTACTGCAGCTGATTTAGGAGAGGACCTTGGGCACATAGACTCGCAGGCATCTTGATTTTAGTTCTGGGGTTCCCCATTCCAAGTTCATAAATACCATAGGAATGTAATGCCTGGTATAGCTAAGATAAAATTTATAAGTCAGTGATCAATGACAAAATGACCATAGCCCTGTGCAATGCCAGCACTTCAACTCTATCGATGTTTCTTTACCCCAAGGGAAAGCACATGGTCACAATTGCTTATAGTTGTAAACACCAATAACCTTATCTCTATTGAACTCTATTAAATTACTTTTTATAAGTTACTGTTTTGTTTAAAATACACCTGCCAGTCAGAATAGGAAGCAGGTAGCATATATGACTGACCCAGATTTTATCCCCTATACCATATGCTTTCTATTGAAAAAGAACAGGACTGAATAGAGTCAGGACTAAGGCGTGAGTCCCACTGCATAAAGGGAAAAAAAAGATAAGATAAAAATTAATTAAATTAAAATAAATTAAATTAAATGCATTAAATTTTAATAAATTTAAATAAATAAAAATTAAATTAAATTGAAAGTGCCTTTAAAGTGACAGTGAGGCTGCAAGTCTACATAAAATGATCAATTCTTTGTTTTTATTCCATTTTATTTTGTTTTTCTTTTCTTTAAACAGAACCACATAACTTGAACCATCTTGTTCTGCCTCTCAAAATGAGGGGAAATAATGGTGGGTACCAAGATCAAACAGTTGTATGATAGCTAAGTAGTAATAAAAATGATCGGACTTAAACACCAAATCCAAAGCCAATGACAACAATTAATACCCAATTGATACCCGAATTGATACCCAATTTACAACAAGCTAGACACAGAAGGGACCACTTATACTAGCAGTCTGGGAGGTAAGGGAGGGCAATATGGGGTGCTTGCTGGGAACGAGGGTGGAAGGAAGACAACTTTGGCTGTTGGAAATTCTCCTGATTCAATATCAATATGTACCTAGAATATTACTCTGAAAGATATATAATTCACTTTGGTCAAAATAAAAAATATTACAAAAAATAAGAACATTAAAATATACCTTAGAGATTTAAAAAAAATCAACTGGACATAAACAGTAAAAAAGCACTTTTTGCTTACATAGTTTTAAGATTCAGAAAAAATGTCATAACTCTAAAAATTGTAAACACTTCAACCCTAAAGTTCTCATTCATTTAACTGGCTTCTTATCTCCTAAGACCACTTTAAAATAAATTGAAACCATTTAAGTCTGTAAACATTAATCAGGTAAACAGAGGAGACAGCCAAAGAGTGAAGTTCTTTGGTTAGGGGGCTTAGTGAGATGAGTGAACTTCACTGAAGTATAATTAATGTGCTATTCATCCAGATTCAAAGTTTTAACATCCGCATTCAAATTATAGCCAACTGTCAGGTACTTTGTAGATCATTTGATCCCTCTGAGTTTTTAGTTTCTTACTTTCAAGGTGAGCATGATAAATTAATCTAAGATAAATTTTTAAAAAAAATTTCTAAAAGTGGACATTCCATTCCAAAGTCATTGCATTTCAGCAGTAAGTGCATAACTTTTGTACTTCCTAGTGCCCTCCATCTTGAAGTAGCACGTCCTGCTAATCTGGATGTGCAATTTCATCCTCTGTCATTTGCTTGTTTTAGCAGTTTCCATAGCACATACTTTCCCATGATAAAATACAATATATCTAGAAAAAAATTATATGTAAATAGTATCCATCTAAAGAAGAAAATTTGATATGAATATAATGTCTTAAATTCCAAAATATCCCTAGGTATGTGAATTCCATGTATGTTTTTCAGAACCATTTCTATTTTATTTTGATCTGAAAATTATATTCTTTTTTTTTTTTTTTTTCCCCAGATTCACAATACAGACCCGGCAAGGGTCTGGGTTGAGGTGTATATGGGGTGCATTTACTGTACCTCCTCTTTCTATACAGTCAGTGTAAAGAACACAGCCTGTGATAAGAATTGGAAGGTCTTATGAAAATTATATTCTAATTGATTTATTCCTAATCATTTACCTCCCCTATAAGAAAAGACAATGCATCTCAGCTGTTTCAGTGCATAGTTATGTTTCACTTATTACATGGATTTGAGGGAGAATTGTTCAAAATACAAGGACACTGCATTTCTCTGGGTCATGGTTAACATTAAGGTTGAAACCACATTGAATTGAGTAAGGAAAAGCAAATTATAGGTGTTAGAATCATGCACAATTTGAAAACTCCTATATTTAAATTTAAGTACAGTCATTTTGTAGCTCTGTAACTTCAGAAAGTAAAAAAAATGTATATAATGATAAAATGTAGCACAAAGTAAGTTGTACTGAACCAGGGGAATTTTATGTATGTAGTGTTTAATCATTCTTGTAAAGCAGTGGTCCTCAAACTACGGCCCTCAGGCCACATACTGTATTTGTTCCCATTTTGGTTCTTTACTTCAAAATAAGATGTATGCAGTGTGCATAGGAATTTGTTCATAGTTTTTGTTTTTACTATAGTCCAGCCTCCAACGATCTGAGGGACAGTGAACTGGCCCCGTTTGAAAAGTTTGAGAACCCCTGTTCTAAAGTGTCAAATAGTAAGTATTCCATGTGTTATATGTAACATGTATCTATTTATGTGTTTTATATTATATTATACATTAGAATTATAATACATATACATATAATATATTTCTATATTATATGTGTATAAATATTATATTTATATAATATATATTTATTATAATATATGTTATATTTATATTGTTTTATATTATATTTGTGTTAATATTATGTTTATGTTTTATATGTAATGCGTATATGTATTTGAAATAAATATATGCATACCTATGTTTATAGTACTCAAGAATTGAAGATAACCCAAGGACTCAATACACTTGACTAGACTAAAAAATATGTGTAAAATAGAATACTTGACAGCTCTAAGACAAGATGAAGCTAAGCAAGTCATTGTTCAACAGATCAAATGAGGGGGGTATTAGAATAAGTATAGTCAGTCAAAGAGAATCAAAAAAATAGATCTCTGTCATATGTGAAAGATAAAGAAATATGGTACAGTAATAACAAACTAGAAATGGTAACAGACTGAAAGTTGGACTACAGAACTGAATTTACAAAGTGAGTAGGGTAGTGGATGGGAGGGGAACCTTTAGATACTTGTAGAGAGAGTCTGACACTTGTGGTGATTGTGGTGTCTGAAATTCTGTTATTTGGTAGTTGTTTGGGGGATTTTGTTGTTGTTGTTTTGTTTAGTTTTTGCATTGTTTTTCTGGGTTTTGTGGAGTGCCACATCTAGCTGTCTTCAAGATTAACTCCAGACTGCCCTCAATAGAGATAATTCCTGGCAGTACTTGGAACAATTTATATGGTGTCAGATCTAAGTGTTATCATTGGCTTTATGCCAATAATTAGTACTATATGCTTGAAAAATGTTCTTGGGTTTATTTATTTTGTTTTGTTATGTTTTGGGGGTCACACCCAGCAGTGCTCAAGGGTTACTCCAGGTTCTACACTCAGAAATCGCTCCTGGAAGCCTCAGGGGACCATATGGGATGCCAGTATTCGAACCCTTGTTCTTCTGCTTGCAACGCAAACACCCTACCTCCATGCTATCTCTCCAACCCCTCTTGGGATTATTTTAAATTATTATTTCTATATTATCAGTAATATATGTATCTAGACAATGCACTGTAACTTATCAAAATATTCAGCCAACATCAAAAATAAAATGCCCTCTAATTTTCTTTATAAAATACCAAAATAATTAGGAAAAATCCCTATTCTTTGTTATTACAAATATGACTTCTGTAATGTTTCAATTCATTCTTTGATATGACTTCAAAACAGAAGTAATATATATTTACTTTTGTGTGGTTACAGTAAAATTAAACAACAACCATCTAAATAAAGTCTATAGGTAATAAGCAGTTGTCTATTCAATCAGCAGAATTATTTTCAAGACTTAATTAAAGAAGAAGCTTTTTTGAATGTATGAAATGGTAATTAAAACTGCAATACTGCCATGGGGCAGTCAATTTGCTACAGTTCTTGGACAACTGTGATGCTGGATCTCAGCATATTGTAAACATATTGATACCTTACATAGACAACATCACTAATCAAACTAGGCTAATTCTACTGTATTTCACTATATTTCACATTAATTACCACCTTAGACAAATTTGTGCTTTACCATATTCTTCTTTTTCAATTGCATTTATTTCTCTGCTTAATTAGTCTACCTTGTAACTGATATATGGACTTTGTTACTAGGTAAGAAAATTGTCCTTACAGTATCTGCTTTGTAAATGCATTGTACTATAATGTGGGAGAAGGTGTGGAGAAAACTTAAATATATACATATATTTCAGTTGTGGGCTGAGTCACATCTGACTTCAAACTTGGTGCTACAATTTTCATTTCTCTTTATTCCTGTTAAAAGTAATTTTGACTCTTTGTATTCCTAATCTTTTTACTATGACTAATTTAGTATTTCTTGTACTTCTTGAAAATGCATAGGTTGGGGGTAGAGTGATAGCACAGCAGGTAGGGAATTTATTTGCCTTAGATGCGACCAACCCAGGTTTTATCCCTGGCATCCCATGTGTTAGAATTCACCCAATTCTGTTAGAAGCGATTTCTGGGTGTAGAGCCAGGAATAACCCCTGAGCATCATCAGTTGTGCTCCCATTAAGAAAAGAAAGAAAATGCATAGAATGGTAACCACTCCTCACATATTTTTAAAAGTCCCTTGTCCCCTTTATGTCTTTCTGTTTTTATTTCCTCTAACTTATATCTTAATTTTTACTCCCTTGTACAGTGTTAACCTCAGTTGTACTATAAATGTCCCTTAGCATGTCTTTTAATATTATTTTGGCTATTTTTGTTGTTTGTTTTGTTTTGTTTGGTGGCGGGTCATAGACAGTAGTACTCAGGGCATACTACTGGCTCTGAGTTCAGTGATCAATTCTAGATGGTTTGCAAGACCAGAGTGCCAGATATCTGGGTCAGCTGAATACAAGGCAAACATAATACCAGCTATCCTATTGCTAGAGCCCTTGATTATCAATTGTGCATTCTTATTTTTCTTACATTGACACAGCAGGCAAAATCACCAATGCATATGGGTATCAGGGAAAGATTGTGGCATTTCCAGGCTTTACAGGGTACCCACGTAGGTATAGAGTTTAAACTGACCATTTGTCATCTTCTTTGTGATGTTTAATTATTTACTTTATATTTATATAGTTTTCCTTGTATATATATATTTATATAATTCAAAAGGTTAATTGATATCATATTTCAAAAAGTATCTGTTGAAGATTCTTACATTTTATGTTACCTGACTTTGTAATTTATGCGACTTTTATTTCATTGCCAACCAAGTCAGAGATCCTGTGTATACATCACAATAAGTTAATAGCGTATTTTAGTGGGTATAAAATATTACATATATGTAGTGTGGCATACAATTCACTCTCACGCTCATCGTAACTGCTTTCAACATAACGTTAGAGCTAAAGCAAATTATCTTTATTTGGAGATAAGATCAGTTTTTAAACAACTCAAGGAACTTTATTTTCCTATCTCCCTATGCTCCAGTGTAATAAATGACTTAGATGGGAATGATGAGTTCAATTGGAGAAAAGCATATAGATCTACTTTGACATTATCTCTGAAGAACAAATGTTTTCACATTTCCTCACGTTATCAAAACAAACAGTCACAAAATTAAATGTGCATCATTCTGAACATAGTGTCTGTGAGTAAATCTTATTCATGAATATGTAGTAGAAACAAAAGACTAGCGAGTCAGGGTCATTGAACGGTAACTGTAATGCTAAGGATGGTAAAGTGATTAAAAAAGATTATCTCTTTTTTCTACATATCTGTAAAGGTAAAATAAATAAGTGGGATATCTGGACATATAGTTGACTCTAGGGAGTCATATTATTTTAAATGGTAGAGTTCTGTCATGTGGGTAAGAAAATATATCTCATGTAGAGATAAATAAGACACAAGTGTTGACATCATATTATGAAGAGTGATGAGCTACACTTGCCCTTGATAAGCTCAAGCAGATGCTGAGTAACCAGAATCAAGTATTCACAAGCTTGTCATATTTTGCACAAGAAATACATATGGTTTTCTTTTATTTTTCTAACTCTGACATTTTGTGGCTTTAAAAAGAATAGACTTTTCTGTCTTTGAATGTTCTTTCCATACTCATTTTAAGATAGTCATTTTTCTCTAGTCTATGAGGATAATTTTATAACATTTCAAACTAAATGCTGCTCAGTTCATGGAAACAAATTGATTACAAATGAACTAGAAATTGCCTCTAGTATTCTAGGTATGAATAAGCCAGACATGTATAATATCTGTTTTGGCAAATACAAGTTAAAACCATATTGAGACACAACATTTTCCATAGCCTGAACCTTATGCTCCTTAGAATTGAAGCAATTATGAGCCACTCAGACTTTGTGTATATCATTATCAGAGACCCTTTACTTCTGATTTTACCATTCATGTTTTTCCCATTCTGATTGGTTGGTTTTTTCCTTCAGAATGTTATTACTGCCAGTTATTTTTTGCTTAGATTTTTTAAGAAGATCATTTACCATTTTTATATTCTACTTTCTTTTTTTAAGCTTCCAAACTCAATTGACTTTATTTCTATATGTCATGGTTTTTTTTTAATTTAAATTATTTATTTAAAGAAAATGTATCAGGGTTGGAGAGATAGTATGGAGGTAAGGCATTTGCCTTTCATGCAGAAGGATGGTGGTTTGAATCCCCGCATCCCATACGGTCCCCAGTGCCTGCCGGGGGTGATTTTCTGAGCATAGAACCTGGAGTAACCCCTGAGTGCTGCCAGTGTGACCCCCTCAAAAAAAAAAAAAAAGAAAGAAATATATCACATTTTTTGACAGAACTGATCATAATGCATTTGTTTTGGGATGACATAAGACAAAGTTTTTAATAGAGAATAGAGAATTATAAAATGGAAGGAGAGAGTATTCATTAACCATTATATTTGTGAAACTTCTTGTATCAGTTATAAAGTCATTAAGATTTATAAAGTTTATTTATAAATAAATATTTATTTATAAATAAATATTTATATAAAATTTATTTATAAAGTTGAAGATTTAGTATGCTCCCATTTTTTTCTTCAGAGATGGGAAATACATAAAAATATGTGTGTATGTGTGTATCAATTGTCATTTGTAAGACACAGAAAAATATGGAAGAAATTGGAAATAAACACATTTGGCCTAAAAAACAGGGAGCTCTTACCCCCAAAGCACATTGGCATAGACCATCTCAAGGTTCCAGGCATATTCGGTTGTCCAACCCTCTAATCATTCTTGGTAGTCAGTCTTCATCTCAAAGTTGTTGCTGTCAAGTTTCTGTAGTTATAGATCCTGATTTCTGTACAGGTCCTGTGTCATATCTTCTGGTTCTGTCTCTTCATCAGTTAACATTGCAGAGAATCCTGCACTAAAAGCAGACTATTGCTGTTTCCTGGTTGCCAGGCTGATATAAGAACTTTTTTTTGAATAAATCAGTGCTGTGGTGGTAGTAAGACATTCCTTGGTAGAGTTTATGTTGCTGGTACTTGTGTGGGATATTTTGTTTGTTTCCTTAAGTGGAATCCTCAGTTCTGTGGGTGAATAGTCAATGTCAAATCAACTGGAGTCTAAGCCAAGTCATTTGCCTAAGGTGTAAGTTCTCTCTACTGTATAAAAAATTTTAAGTTGCCATCTCTATTAGATATGAATATGTTTGCAACTGTTAACTTTTCCCATTTTTATGTGCCTATGCAAAAAAGGACAGTGTCAGAGGGAGTTACCAGTGCATATGAGGGGCCTAAGTGTCAAGACCAACAGACCCCAGAGTACTTTGTTTACATGAACTCTGAACAGAGATTTTTCTACTATTATACTGGAGTACACTAGTATTTAAAGCATACTAGTATAAATAATATATATAGTACACTACTATTACAGATGTACTAGTGTACTATATAGTATACCAGTATACAACTAGTATATTGAATGGAACCCAAGAATAGGGTAAATTGCTGCTATATGAGATGTTGGAAATGGTTATTCCTATTAAAAAGGTGTATCTAATTAAAATATTTTTTGGAGGCGACACACCTGGCAGTGCTCAGGAGTTACTCCTGGCTCCATGCTAGAAATTGCTCCTGGCAGGCACGGGGGACCATATGGGGCACCGGGATTCGAACCAATGACCTTTTGCATGAAAGGCAAGTGCCTTACCTCCATGCTATCTCCCGGGCCCCTAAATGAAATATTTAAAAGAAATGTATATGTCCTCTTTAACTCTTTGGAAATAGACAGGGAGAGGGTAAGATCCAGTGTGCGGCTTCAAACTGTGCAGTCTAGGTAGGATGACTCCCAACAGTATCATAAACATATTCTACTTTTATCTATAAGTACTAAGCTTATGAATTCAGTCTCTTTCTTTTCTCTTTTCCTCTTTATCCACTCCTCCATCTACTCCTCTTTTGCTTTCCTTTTTACTTGGTAATGAGTAAGGAACAGCTGACTCACAAAGTAGTCTTTTTAAAAAATAATATCTTCATTTAAGTACAATTATTACAAATACGTTTGTAGTTGGGTTTCAGTTATAAAATAGAACACTCTCCTTCACCAGTGCAACCTTCCCATCACCAATGCCCCTCATTTCCCACCTCCCTCACCACCTGCCTTATTCAAGTCAGGTATTCTATTTCTTTCACTCACTACCACTGTTATGATAGGATAGTTGTTAGTGTAATTATTTCTCTAAGGGCACTCACCACTCCTTGTGGTAATTTTTATATCATGGTCAGTAGTCTTTGATGTCAAGCCCCACCAAGATTATTTATTCAAATTAACTGCAGTTTCAGTTTCTCTTTAAAACTATGGAAATTCCAGGTCAACACTAGTGCATAATTTGCATAGAAAATCCACTGCTGCACTTCCCTAAGGAAAGGTATTGTTGAGGAAATAGCCTTTCTGTTACTTTTTTCTAATGGCTTTGTCCTGCTATGGTTAAACATGTTTCCATTTAGTACAAGTTTGGCGAACCTTTTCACTAGCTAGCTGAGGTGTCAACAGACTCATGAATTGTTCAATAAAATCAAAGACATCACTAAGTTTATTCAAATGAGTTTGTTTTAAATATTGCTATTTTAAGTAAAGTCAACACCTACTATCATGCAGTATCATTGCATTGAGCTCCTGTACATAAGAATCAAATACTGTATCTTAAGTTAAGGGTAGGTTAAATAAATTTTACAAAAATGTGAAGCATGAAGATTATTAAAGGAAAGTCAGGATTTCGCCACCTTCTTTCTGTCTGTCTTCTCTGTTCAATCTAAAATTCCTTAAAAATTTATAGACATTTTTTCTGTATTCTTAATGTTAGAGTCTGGAGTAAAAGTATAAGACTGTTATTGAAATAAAACAAAGCAAAGGGGCAGGAGAGATAGCACAGTGGTAGAACATTTGCCTTGCACCAAGTTTGGTCCTGCAAGGAACAATTTTTGAGTGCTGAGCCAGGAGTAACCTCTCGGCACTGCTGAATGTGACCCAAAAGAAACAAACCAAAAACAACAACAACAAAAGATAAATATATATATATACAAAGATATTATTCCAACAGCTATGTGCCCCAAACTGGCTAGCCAGGCCAACCTCCCACAAGAGGCCATCCCCCCCCCCACACACACACACACATATACACACACAAGGTCACAAGTTGGTTTTTATAGGAAGGGGATGAGGATGGTCTTTAAAATCATTGTCTGTTATCTAGGGTACCTCATATCCTCTTCAGATAGACTACCTGGTATGACCATATACCTCGGGGCAGTGTTAATGGAAATTGTAGGCTTGAGAAGAGAAGCTTAAGAAATTTACAATGTGAGGTTCTTTGCAAAATGGTATTCTTCACCTGTTTGGAACCTAAGACCCCACATTAACAGTTTGGTTTGGATTTTCCTAAGAGATTTTTAAAGTTCTGGCAATCAGTTCATCCCTAGAGAAAAGAATCTTTGCTAAGCTTCAAAGGCAAAATCACAGAGAATATACATTAAGTTTATGATATGAAAAGCTCACATTGTGGGATCAAAGAAATAGTACAGTTGCTAAGACACTTGCCTTACCTATAGCTCACCTGAGCTTGACTTAGCCCCTCAATCCCTCTAAGAATGATCCCTGAACACAACATCAAGAGTATACCCTGAGCATTACTGGGTATAACTGCCCCCCATACACCCCTGCCACACACAGATACATACACTCACGCAAATTAAAAAGAGATGCAAAGGAAGATCAAACCTCATTGGCTTCTCAAATTGGTTTCTGTATATAATTTCAAGAAATTTGTGTTTTCCTAAATATCATCTATCAATTCTCTGTCTCCATTGTCTCTTTTATCTACCACAATTTCTTTACTCATGGTGTAATATTGATGTAGAAGCAGTAATGGCAAGTCTCTGTGGTTGTCCACTATTTCCAGGTTCCAAAAATATTGCTCAGACTTAGAGTTAGAATGTAGTAATGTTTCTGTAAATTAAACGAGAAAGAAAAGAAACTTTCCATGTTGGGATGAAATTATTATATGTCTAAGTTAACTATGCTTATTTTGTTAGGGGTTTTGTAGGAGAACTAAGTCTTTGTACAGATCTTAAAATGTTCTTTTCATTTCTTATCAATTGATAAAATGGTTACAAAGAATGCAAAGCTCCTATACAGGTCTGACTGGTCCATGTCCTTTGTTTTTGGCCATTTGATTTAGGGAATTATCTATAATCTTAGATAATCTTAGGATCTCACTATGATCCTAAACTCTAAGGAAGAATTTTATGGTCCAGTTATAATATTTAAAGTATTAGTCAGGGAATGGCATATGCATTAGGTCAATGGGGACAGATGAAACTGGAAAGTGAGGCTTCGCATTTCAATATGTATTTGCAAACTTAACTGAGTCTTGGAGAGTGCAAAGAACATAGAAATAAAGGTGGTCTACTCTTTTATTAGACTTATGATGATAATATGTATGCATATTTTCACATTCCTTATGGCTCAATCATGAATGAATCAAGGACTGAGTGAGGCTCAATCCCAAAGATAAAGATTTACGTGTATAAACATTTAGAGGGTGAAAGAATCCAAACATTAGTAATAGAGTTTCTGGATGGAATTAATCTCAAAATTTAGTTGTAGACCTGGCTTTATGCTTTGAAAAACTAAATATACATAAAATGATTAGTATTTTTAGAAAATGTCAAAGATCAGCATCGATCTTCGTGGAATATATAAAATCACAAAATATTTAATAACCCATACAAATTAAGGATTATATAGGATTGTTTTCAAACAAAACTGAAAAACATGACTGTCTATAGGTAAAACTATTAGTGATTCCTTACTATCCTCTAAAGAGTAATTTAAAGTTGATTTTTATCAGATATACTTGTTATTAAATATTTTTCTCTAGCTTGTTATCCTATAATATCGCATGTCTTCAGAGAAAGAATAGCTGAAATAATACATATTAAGGAATTTAAGGAATTAAAGAAAATAGTTTCAAAGCTTTCAAGAACCTCGTCAAGTAAATAAAACAAGCTTTGCTGTGCATGATATAAAAATCAAGAAGAGCCAATTGACATTTGTTTAGAAGAATAATCCTTAATTTTATAGTAAATATTTATCATTAATAGGACTGAATAAATAGGGAGGAGTGAAGTAGAATGAGAAATTAGGAGAACAAGAAAGAGAGAGAGAGATGGAGATGTTTTCTTAAGCCCTCTTTCCCTTTCAGTGACTCAAAAATATTAATTACATTTTCTTTTAGTTTCTTTTAGAGAAACATTACACCTAGATCACTAAGTTTTGAATAGATAATGCAATAGGTAGTTGCATAGAACTATGTCTATAAAACAGTCGACTCTTTCACTGGCATTAACTGTATAAATAACTACATAGATGCCAGATTCTGAACAAATGCTGAACCATCTGTGTCTGATCCCAGTACTAAAAATGTTTTTTCTGTGATTTACTATCCTACTCGATAATTTTTTAAACATGTATTGTTTGTTTGGTTTGGTTTTTGGGCCACACCCTGCGTCACTCAGGGATTATTCTTGGCTTTGTGCTCAAAAATCGCTCCTGGCAGGCCCGGGGAATATGTGGAGTGATGAGAATCAAATCCGATCTGTCTTGGACCTGCCACATACAAGGCAAATGCCCTACTGCTATGCAATCATTCTGCCCCCCCCCCACTTAATTATTTGGGAAAAAATGTATTTTATTAATAATTGCCTTTCTTACCCCAGACAGTAATGTTTGCTTGAGATAAAGGGAAACAATTTTAAATGTTCTTATCATGACTATTTCTTAAATTTGTCTTTATTTTTTAATAGCAAACTATTTCAAGAAACAAAATGATTCTACGTTTACAAAGCTTAGGTTTAACCACTTTTGGTAATAGACAGTGGGAAGTCTAAGGTCTTTTTATAAATTTTATAAAAAATTTATATGCAGGAAAATTTAAGATTAAGAGTGCAAGCTACCAAAAAAAAAAAAAAAAAAAGCAAGGGGTCGCTGTTCGATCCCCAGGTGTCCCATATGGTCCTCCCAAGCCAGGGGCGATTTCTGAGCTCTTAGCTAGGAGTAACCCCTGAGCATCTAAAGGGTTTGTCCCGAAAAAAAAACAACAATAACAACAAAAACAAAAGATTGCAAACATTATAAATTAAAAACCAATAAGATATAACTGTCTTTGGTGGGAAAATATTGATATGAAGTGAGGATGTTAGACACTTAATAATAACCAATTAGTGAGGTCAGAGCTATAACACAGTGGTAGGACCTTTTGCCTTGCACGCAGCTGACCCAGGACGGGTCTGGTTCAATTCCTGGTGTGCCATATGGTCCCCAAGCCAGGTACTATTTCTGAGTTCATAGCCAGGAGTAACCCCTGAGCATCACTGGTGCGTTCCTGTCCCAAAAAATAACCAATTAGAGATTGGAATGAAAGTACAGTAAGTATGAAACTTGTCTTACATGACATCAACCTGCATTTGATCCCCATCACTTCATATGGTTTTCTGAGTCCCTAGAAGTGATGCGTTAGCAGAGCAGTCAGGCTCTGCTGGCCAAAATAAAACAGAACAAAACAAAATTATCAATTACAGAATTTTTTTTTGTTGCTTTTGGTTTGGGGGCATACCTGTTTTAAGAATATTATACAGTGTCAGAGATTATGTTAGTGCCAGATTAACTGCAATCAAGACAGGTGAATCACATGCTTTGTCATTTTAAAAACCCCAGTTGAGGGGCCGAACAGATAGCATGGAGGTAAGATGTTTGCCTTGCATGCAGAAGGTCGGTGGTTCGTATTCCGTCATCCCATATGGTCCCCTGAGCCTGCCAGGAGCGATTTCTGAGCAGAGAGCCAGGAGGAACCCCTGAGCGCTGCTGGTAAGACGCAAAAACAAAAACAAAAACAAAACAATTGAAACATCTCACAAAGTTGACTTTGAAAGATGTGTTAGAGAATAACTACAATTAACTGTTATGATTCTTACCTTTGTTTTTAAGACATGATTCGTACCTTTGTTTTTAAGATGTGAATATGGTATTGGGTAATATTCTAAAGTAACACAAATATGAGAATTGATCCAAATATTACAGATAGCTGACTTTGAACAAGTCATTTACTTTTCAAACTTTTATAATTTATCATATAATAAAAGGAGAAAAGGAAGTCTACTTTCAAGGCTTTTTAAAAAGTGATTGGATATTGCTATAAATATAATATAATATAATATAATATGATATGATATGATATGATATGATATGATATGATATGATATAATATAATATAATATAATATAATACAATACAATACAATACAATACAATATAATATAATATAATATAATATAATATAATATAATATAACATAATATAATATAATATAGCATAACATAATAATATAATATTGGAAAAGTGAGAAATTCATTAGCTATGAGTAGTGATTTCATCGTATATTTTAGCAACCCTTTATTTACATAGGTTTATAGTGTTTGTTATCCATTCTATAAAAGGTAAATAAGAAGAAAAATATCAGTTCACATTTCTTGGTAGCTTGCTGCATGATAAGTCCCCTGTTAATCATGTTCTAAGCGTTATCTCATTTCATTCTAAAAAAAACTTACATAGGCATTATTAGTATCAACACTGATTTAGAGACACGGAAGCAAGTCTAGAGAGAATACTTGCCAAAGGTTGCTGTAAATGTCAAGTCAGAATTCAACATCTCATCTTGGTTTTATAAACACAGAAAATTAATACTAGCTGCCTGAAAATATTAATGAATTTCACTGGATTACATGTCATGTTGATGACATTGATTTTGGGAGACTTGAGTGATATTTTTATTATATTTTCCTGTTAATGTTGAAATGTTTTTATAGAATGGACTGACCTTTACAATTCGAAAGCTGAAAATTAATTGATAGATCATCTTTTTTCAACATCAATTTTCAACTTCAACATTACATTTATCATCAGATTAAGGGAGACATGTATGTTGATACTGAATTGCTTTACTTTTGAATATCTATAATTTGAGAGAGGTAGCTTTAACATTGTATAATATACATGTGGTTAAAATATTCAAAAATGTAATAGATTTGAAAAGAATTGGTTAAGAATTCCTGTGATGGTTATACTGTTTTTCTAAATATAGATTATTCTTGTTATGATATATGGTTATAAATATAAAGGTACTTAATTTGAATTTTAATACTTAAGTGTATCATTAACTGAATTACAATTCACTGACTTTGCATTTCCAAGTGCAAAGTGCAGGTTTATAAATAAAAGTCTATTCTATAATATTTTATGATAGAATTGCATAACACATATAGAATTTATTACCATTAATACATCATTTTGTATGTCTACTTAATACATCCTGTGAATATATTTCTATGATCACTATTATTGCGAAGGTGCATGACTGAAAGATATATAAACACCTGAGTTCAAGAAAATTCTTTCAAATCTTTCAGTTATAGAAAAAATGCTTATGTACATTATAAATGTCTGCACATATATTTATCTACATTATACTTGTAATTATAGTGCCACTTATTGTGTTACTTTATAAGAAAATGCTAAGATGGAGAATATTATGGGGAAAGTTTGCTAGACTAGTATATTAGTAAATATATCTATTTTAGGAATGGAGGAAATTAAATAAGGGCTTAATTATAACAGAGGATTCTATAAAAATATTATTGCATGGAATTTAAGAAAATCCTTAAAAGAGTTCTAAAACTAACACATCTCTGTAGAATTATACTAATCTAATCCCGGGACTATTCTAAAAACCAGTTACTTTAAAAAACATAGTCTCCAGCCCTCTCAAATTTATTTTATATTAGCTCCTTATCTGAGGGAATTAATATTAGGGGCATATGTTAGATGATACTTAGAGTGTCAATGACAAGTATCCCTCAATTCTCAGCTTTCCTTGGATGAGAGTTCCTAAGCTCAAAAGAACCATCCTATCAAGATGGTCCTGATCATTCCTTCTTTGTTTATTAACTGGAGAGAATATAAAATTGTGTGCCCTAAGAATGGTGTACATTACATCCTTTAAAATGCCTATTCCGGTGGCAGAGGCGAGTATATAGTGGTTAAGGCACTTGCCTTGCATGCAGCACTCTAATTCAATCTCTGGCATACAATATAATCTCCCCAACACTGCCTGGAATGATTCCTGAGTGAAGAGTCAGGAATAATCTCTGAGTACCGCTTAGTGTGACCAAAAAACAATCAAACAAGCATGCAAAAAAAAAAAAAAAAAAAAAGCCTATACTGTGAGAGTTAGAGAAGCAGATAGTGCATTTGCCTTGCATGCTGACAGCCCAGATTTGATCCTTGGTATCCCATATAGTGCCCCAATTTTTCCAGGATTAATTCCTGAGTGCAGAGTCCAAGAGTAAACTCTGAGCACTGCCATGTGTGGGACCAGAGTGGTGGTGCAAGCAAAAGGGCATTTGTCTTTCACGCACTAACCTAAGATGGACCGTGCACGGTTCGATACTCCGGTGTCCCATTTGGTCCCCCGAGCCAGGAGCGTTATCTGAGCACATAGTCAGGAGTAACCCCTCAGCCTCACTGGGTGTGACCCCCAAAAACAAAAAAACAAAAACAAAAAAATGTATATATGCAGCTGGAACAATAGTAACATGAATAGGAGTTTGCCTAAACACCTTGGTTAGATTCCCAGCTCCTTACTTGATCTACCAAATCTATACAGAGGTCATCTTTCAGCACAGAGCAGAGAGTAAGTCCTGAGTATTGCAATGCATGAATCTATCCCCCAAAAATTATATGCTAAAATATTAACCTGGAATATATGTACCAAAAATTTAATTTTTCGGAAAGCTGCAAAAGTGAAATGAGTCAAGGGTTGAGACCAAATTCCTAGTGACCTTAAAAAGCCAAAAACAAACAAACAAGCAAATGTGAATGAGACACCAGACACTCACAATTTCTCTGCATTTTGAAGATATGATGAATTGATGCATTTTCTACAAGTCAAAAGGAAAACTAACATCAGAAACCAGACTCTGTCAGCAACTCAACCATTGGCTTCATAACTCCCAAGTTGAGAAAATTAGTATCCCTGTTGCAAGTCAGCCCCTGAGGAGGTTGACTGAGGTATGGAGGATGAAGCCTTTCTCCTCCAGTTAGGACCACACGTCTGTTACTCTGTTCACTTGGCTGATCTGAGGTGAATGCAGTGGGAAGAAAGTCAACAGGCAGTCAGGCTTCAGAAGAAAACAGCTCTTTATTCCGTCAAGAGGCCGAAGCCTAAAGGCCTAAGAATAGGCCCAGACAAAAAGCTTCCCACTTTCCACAGACTCTTACTTTTATGCCCCAGAATCAGGTACCACCCAATTGTGGGATCAGGTACCACCCAGTGGTGGGAGCAGAATCAGGTACCACCCTAGGGTGGGAGCAGAATGTCAGGTCACACCCTAGGGTAGGGCACAATCACAGATCAGGGTAGGGTCAGTAACATAATAATTCCATTAAAATATTTACATACACAATATATCCCTACCTCAATTTACTCAGATTTGATATTTTTTCTAAGATAGTGAAAACACACACCTGTTTCAGTGTGTCAGTATCCTGGTTCTGTTTCCAAGAATTTACATTTAGTTTTCGAAACAGTAAGAAGTATAAGAAAGCACTCACTACAGTGGAATTTGTAGATGGTTCAATGGCCATGAAAAAGCATATTACAGATGGTGAACTAAAACACATATCATCCGCGGGACAAGTGACAATGCAATTATTGAAATGTATCCACTTATGCAGTAAAATAATTTGAAAGTGAAATGAAATTCCCTGCTGATATAATTTATCATAGGTTTCAGAAATATGGGTAAAATGGCAACAACTTCCAATAGAATCAGGTGACTATAGCTTAGGGAAATAACGTATAATGAAAATTTAAAATAAGTTAATAATTAAAAATTAAAAAGGATTTCCTTGAAAGCTTACAGAAGATTCCTAAACTCATGGTCTGATAGGAGAGTGGTAATTGATTGCTAAGAACACAATTTGGGTGAAAAATATAAGTTTAATCTGTTAGTATAGTACACTTGCAATTACAAAATCAGAACCGAGTATGATATGATTAATTCCTGACATATGAGGAAAACTATTCAAGACTAATTCTTCTGGAAATGTAATCCCAGTGTGTTGAGAATTACAAATCTTATGAAGCTATGCATGGATATATATGTAAATATATGTATATATATGTATATATATGTCTTATGAAAAATTTTATAAATCTGGTTAATAAATGTTGACATATGTAAAGAAAAATGAAGGATAGAAGAATAGGTATAATGCAATCTATATAATCAAAATAAGAAAGCTGTATGACTAGGATGCTAAATTTTTTTAAATTTAATGTTACAGATTTTATAGATCAAAATTTGAGTGAAATTTTAGGCAGAACAAATAGACTGAAGAATAGGCAGGTCACTAGAGGTCACTAGAAGGAAAGATCCTTGAATTTCAAGGAGTGCATAATACTACATACATGAATATATATCCATATATTTTATCAAATCAAAGTACTTCAAATCTTTCAATAGCACTAAACACAGGAACAAAGAAAACCAAAATATTACATGAGGCACCCTAAAAATTAGGGGATTTTGCCTATCAAGTTATAAAGTGCTATTTCAATTCTGGTTCACGGGACTTTGGACCTACATTTGATCATATGTACCCATGCTAAATTTTAATATTTATGATCACAAGTACTCAAAAGATTCCTTAGTATTTGCCTTAGAGCTAGGATATTAGGGAAGATCTAATAAAAGCCACTATCCTGAACCTCTCACTTTCAACCAAGAGAAGGAAATAAAAGACATCATGCCTGATATTAAGTGACAAAAATTGGTATCACTTTTACAATCTGAAGTTGTATGAGAATTATTTATTCAGATGTCTATCAATTTCCAGAAATCAATATGGGTTGGGATACTTATTAGAATAAAAGTGGAATTTGAACAAAAATTGTGAAATGTGAACAAAAATCGCCTCTACCATTTTGTTAGCAGTCACTTATATGCCAGGTGTGGAAACCAGGTTAAATCTTATTAATATGATCTTTGACATATGGATAACAATCATTGATGTGACAAATGAGTTCCATTTTGATAAAAAGGAAAATTCAAACTTATCTAAGTATACATATAATCATATGCATACATTTCAATTTATTTTAGAGAGATGCATTATGTGTCATGAATTTGGTCATAATATTGTCTAAAAAATCTAGAACATCTATCATCTTTTAATACAATATAGATGCACATTATATAAAAGAAAATTTGATTTTTGATCAAGTCAGAAACAAGTGACTATCATGTTGGAGATTTTGGTTAAACATTTGCATTAAAGAAAGAAAGTAAATTTCAGTAGGTCTCTGAGACCTGCCGGCTCAGAATATTTAACATTTTGTCCTGAATATCCACGAAAAGACAATCCTTGTTGGCTCACTTCACTTACTAGGAAGAAAACTTTGGGAATGCTATTTTAACCATCAGATAAAATATTTTGATATGTTAATAAGTGATTTGAAATTAGTCAGCTTTGAAATTAACTTGAATAGGGGCCGACGAAGTGGCGCTAGAGGTAAGGTGTCTGCCTTGCAAGCGCTAGCCAAGAAAGGACCGTGGTTTGATCCCCTGGTGTCCCAGATGGTCCCCCAAGCCAGGGGTGATTTTTGAGTGTATAGTCATGAGTGGTCTCTGAGAGTGACCGGGTGTGGCCCAAAAATTAAAAAAAAATGGACCAATGGGTTCCCTATGGGCAGTTATTACATATCACATTTTACTTCTTAGAAAAACCAACACTACATCTACAATGGTCCTAATATTACATTTTTTGTCCTCAAAGACTTATCTAGAACCAATATTAATATACCACACTTCTCTCAATATCACATGTGTCTCAGTGCAAAAGGCATACTTTTAGACACAGAGGTGTGGAACTAAATTCATAATCTGGACTTACTTGTTATATTAAATACCATATTTATAAAAGTTGTCTTCTTTTTCTTTTCTATTTTTTTTGTCACACCCAACAGCGCTCAGTGGTTACTATGGCTCTACACTCAGAAATCACTCCTGGCAGGCTCAGGGTGCCATATGGGATGCCGAGATTCAAACTTCTGTCCTTCTACATGCAAGGAAAATGCCCTACCTCCATGCTATATCTCTGGCTGCCATGAAGTTGCCTTCTTATAGAAAGTTGGGAAAAGACATTGAGGGCTCAGGTTAATTAATGATTGGAGGGCCCGGGAGATAGCATGGAGGTAAGGCGCTTGCCTTTCATGCAAAAGGTCATCGGTTCGAATCCTGGTGCCCCATATGGTCCCCCGTGCCTGCCAGGAGCAATTTCTGAGCATGGAGCCAGGAGTAACCCCTGAGCACTGCCGGGTGTGACCCCCGCAAAAAAAACCAAAAAAAAAAGAAAAAAAATTAATGATTGGTAAATAAGGTTTTATAAGAAAGTGTTATATATTTTAGAATATGGATGTCTGTTTTATTGGCATAGTTTTATATATTCATTTTATTAAAAATTATGAATTGGACCATATACTTGAATGTGGGGTCCCTGAACTCAGTTCCCAGGATTTAACAGTAAACCAAGCACCAACACTACTAGATTTGTCTTAAAATAGTTATCATTTATTTCTTTTTGGTAAGATATTTAGATTTACTCTATTAGCAAATTTAAACTAATACTCTATTTGCAAATTTGAACTAATATAATTATTAACAAGTGTGTTTTTAGATATAGAGAAGAATTTTTTTTTTTTGGTCTTTAGGTCACACCCAGCAGCGCTCAGGGGTTACTCCTGGCTCTATGCTCAGAAATCGCTCCTGGTAGGCTCGTGGGACCATATGGAATGCCGGGACTTGAACCACAATCCTTCTGCATGCAAGGCAAATGTACTACCTTCATGCTATCTCTCTAGCCCAGAGAAGAAATATTTTACATACAGAGATGATTGACATCTTCAACTATAATTATATAGATAGTTCTAATTAATATATTTTGAAAACTTAATATTTTGCAAAAAACATTCAAGTAGTTAATTTTATTGGTAAAGACTCCAAGTAAAAATGAGCAACATGGAAACCTTAATTAAGAGATACACTTTGGAAAAGAGTTAAACCGAATATTAAATTAAAAGATTTTAGAGTGGGAAAAATCGTTGAAATTGTTATTCAATTCCTTTACGTTTAGCAGCAATAAGGAATCTTATAATTTTTAATATTAGTTAAAATCCTTTTTATATGTTCTGCACCATAGAACATTATATTTAGTTTATTCAGGTTTATTTGTATAAAAATAATTTTAGTTTCAATTAGTTTGGGTTTCTGAGTTGTTATGAAAGTATGTTTATTTACATGAAGGCAAGGTTATATCTTTCAGAATATGGATAATGTCTGTTTTATTGGCATAGTTTTATATAGTCATTTCATTAAAAATTATGAATTGGACCATATACCATATACTTGCTACTACATTTCACCAGTCATATCTTACTGTATTGACTATATAACTGGCTATATAATTACTTCACTATTCATTGATGTAATTTTTAGATGCTCCATAAAACAAGCTAGGTTTTATAAGAAAAGCTATATAGTACATATTTAATCAAAACTATGATTTATATTCACTAGTTTTATATGACTTGATTTGATCATTTTGCAAAGCTCTTTTCATATAATTATGCTTAGCTCTAATAGTTCTCACCTCTTATATACTTAGTAAAATTCAGTAGATCTTTGAAGCTCAAAATTACTGGATCATGCAACTTGAAGTGGTTATTAGCACAGAGATAGTGCAAACTGAATTGGATTTTATACCTTGAATTTGCCAATCACTGTTTCTAATATAAACTATTTTACTGAATTATTTACACTATCAATAATCAAAACAGCCAAAGTAAAAAAGAATTTAAAAATATGTAGCTATTATTAAAGTTGCTCTAGAGTGACCATTCACTCATTTACTTATTTATTAACTACATTATGATTATTAGACAATCATCCAATTACTTTCAAAGATATTATATACTCACTAATAATACATGTATATCATCACCCTGAGGGAATCTAAATTTTATTAGGGCAGAGTATATTTTGTTATTTTTTAATTGAGATACAACTTTCATGTAAGCTTATATTCTGAGATACATTTACTTAAACTATAGAAAGACTTTAAATGAAACTAAAAATTATATATAATGAAAAAAGAATATGAGAGTGCATCGAAATAAAAGTGTTGTTTCTAAAATATAATGGTAATCAGCAGGGTAATGCTCCACTGATGAAAAAAATGTGTATGGCAAAGTTTTGAAATCAAAGAATGAACTGGGATAACTAGAGCAATTTCACTAGAATTTTAAGCACTTATAAAGAAGAGAGAAGATGGAAACTGGAAAGGGATTCTGAACAAAGAAGCTATGATTGGCCATATTTTTAACACGATTAGAAAAGTTCTTTAAGTGATCATTAGAAGGAATTGATGGATATTGAGAAGCAGAAGGTGTGACTAATAAAGATTGGACTAAATTCTTTGAGATTGAGATCAACAGAAGATGCAGCCTGTCAGTCCGAACAGAGTGCATTTATTTCCTTCCAACAAAATAAAGGAAGTGAAAGGACATGGTATTCAAGTCAGAGTAAAATGTACGTACCAAAACAATGGGATATTTTGGAGAATACATTTTTGGAGTTTAATAATTGAATATATATGAGAGAATAATAGCAGAATATGAGAAAGAATGTACATGTTGGAAAAGAAATAGATCTCAACTACATAGCAAGCTAGAAAAATGCTAGAAAAATTTTTTTCCATTTTTATTCCATTTTTTTTTGGTTTTTTTTGGGTTTTTTTTTTTTTTTTTTTTTTTTTTTT